>CM066034.1:907504163-907615943 GCA_033557465.1 Ichthyophis bannanicus
ATCCAACCTGCACATCTGTGATTGCAAGACACCATATGATTTTGTGGCACACTACTCATGTAACGTGTGTGTGACATACTATTTGGCACAGTGCATTACATGTGCTTCTCAGTGGCACCACAGGTGCTGGCTACTTGGGATACACGGCACAAATGGGTCACAGCCAAACATATCCAGACAATGAGCATATTAGTATGGCTAGAGACAATATTTCAAATGCATAATTAAACATCAAACAGGCAAATGTATGGTCAAAAACAAGTGTAAGGGTGTTGTATTCTCACACATGTGTGGACATATGTTGCACAGACAGATAGGGAAAGGGATGTGATGGGGGACACATGTGGCCATTGGCACTCAAAAAAAGAACAGGGAAAAAATGCAACATGGGCACATGGCCACACGACACACATGTGCCCCAGAAACAGATGAAATGACGTCGACAAAACATGTATGGGAGGGTGTCATGGGTCGGGTATGCAGCACACACGCACATACCCACCCCAGCAGCTCTGTGGTGTTTGTGCCACAACATATATAGATATGGATTATGTTGAAACATATGTGTTTTCCTTGTTAATGTTCACTATGCAGGTGGGACTACAGTAAAATGGGCGAGAAGACAGGGGGAGGAGGAGGAGGAGGAGGAGGAGGAGGAGGGGTGGAGCAAGAGGGTGACTTTGACATCACAGTGCCAATGAGTGTGTTGGGAGATGAAACCTGCTGTCTCAGGGGGCAGAACAAGTGCTGTTGATGAGCCAATAGAGCCACCTGTACCCAGTATATCACCACTAGGGGCAGCATCAAGGGAGAACATCAAAGCGACCCCAGGACCGCAAGTATGACACCGAAGAAGCCTGACCCTCAGATGTGGATGGCGGAGTTAAGGTCCCATGGCACATCTGCACGTCGCGATTGCTGAAGGTGGGTGACAAACGACAGTCCTAATTCCAAAATAAACACCAATAGTCACTGAGTTGGTGTTTGTGTGGTGAATGTTGCAACATACCCACCACATCTATCACATGCTATGGCTCATGTTGTTGGGATATTGTTCATGAAAGAATGGTGTGGGGTAATATATATGGTGTTATTATGTCGCAAAAACAGAATCACCGAAGGTCAGTTGACACCCACAGATGCAGGCCCAAGCTAAGAGGAATGGTTGTATAAGGGCCACCATGTTGTTGTCAGGAGAAAGATCAAATCTTGCCCGTGCAACAGTCTACCTCTTTGCAGACACCCGGATGTCTGGTAAACCACAGGATGACAACTTAAATGATAGTTAAAGAAACAAACATACCATATATAAAGCAATGCAACCCTCCTCGGTGATGTAACAGCACAAAGACTTCATTCCCCACAGTCTGCATCTGCAGGTGGCAAATTACATAGCATATGGAGAGAGGTGTGAAAAATATGTCAGGTCAACCATAGATAAGGCTCTACCAGAGGGGTCTCAAACGTTCAGTATGAACCTGTTGGCTTGTTTGGAGAGAACATTCCTCAATTTCCCCTGTACATTAAAGGACATAACATAAGACTGTAATCCAGACAGAAAAAGGGAAAACACCATGGCCCCTTACAGTAAGGCCAACCAGCCATCAACAGATAGCATAGGCTGAGAGCAGGTGCGTCCCAGTTAAATGGTGGGCCTATGTCCCCATAACCGTGGTGCTGATGGTCCCCAGTTACATAAGTGTCATACCTGCAATATGTGTTGTATGCAACCATACAAGTAATGAGTATGAAGCATGTCTATTTCGCAACAATATCGGTTAAAGAAGGACTAAAACCGTGAAACAATTAACTGTGCGCCAAACAAAAAACCTAAACACATATGACTAACTACAAAACCAAACGCTGGCCATGTTGAGACCATATCATACAAAACGTATCCACACAACATTACCAGAATTGGCACATCACCTTACCCCTCCTTTCCGAATGCAAAAAAATTAGAGCATAACACAAAGACCTAACATAACATACTGGGGGATGATAGCTATTGTCAAGGCCAATGGAAAATAACATAAACTGAAGACCTCATCTCCGTTCCAAAATAAACCAGATACATCATCATAGAGCAAACAACCAAAGAAAAACATAACCTAGTCGAAAAGTGTTATTGGAGCCACAAAAGGCAACTAGGGAATTTGACACAAAACTGTTATAGGTTCTAATATTAGTAAACTGGGCCAGTGGGTCAGATAGAAATCAGTGACCAATCAGTGACAGTGATAACATACATTATCCAGTACAAGCAAGGTAAAAAATCAACATACTGAAGCTAAGCCTGTACGATCCATATGCTAGTCAAATGAGGGAAAGCGGAAAACACTATGTTGTCTAGTTGGCTATGACTGTTTTTCCATGTCCTAATTCGCTGCATCCACGGGGTTCACAATGCCTGTGCAAAGTATTAGGTTTGCTGCTCACTTCACCATTAGTCTGATTGTTTAGGTGTTCAGGACAGCTCTATCTGTACTGTTTTTCCACTCTACATTGTCACATTTTGGCTTTAACATAACCATTTTGTCCTTGTAGTAGGTCTCTGACATCCCCACACTATCAATGACGTTTTCAGTCCATGCCAAATGTTCTATCCTCAACTACACTCACATAAGCAGCTATGTCATAAGGTATCACCGACTCCCACAAAACACTTAAATGCTTCACGGGATTAACGTCTGTCAGCACCATCACATTCTAGTCATTCCCCAACATCAGCTCACGTACATTTTGTATCACCACCAAGCATCCATATCAGTTTAGTCCTTGCACCAGGCAATTCCAAGGACCAGCACATACGGATAATGTGTACATCCCCACATCCAGCCCTTATACTGACAATGTAACCCATCAGACCATACATTGTCATGTCATAAAACAATCATTAGGTCAGGCCAAACCTGATTTGCCGTCACACAGTATGACACAAATATATGGCATCCCATGAGGCTACATCCAGTACAAACATCTCATGGAGACTAGCAAATCCCATAAAACACATAACACACAGTTCCTGTCATAACATGCCCCAACAGCTCATGTGCATCTCTATGGCCACATATTGCAAAACCCTGGACCCTTCCATTACCCGTATTCCAACACCTCATAACTGTTGTCAATCAGCTATTGTCGGTTGAAGGTGTCCGCCCCCCACAAATGCCCCCTTACCCCCTACACACTCACTAAAAACACATATACTGTCCTAACCCAAAAAACCCACAGCCCTACGCACTTAACGTCATGACCAGAACCCCACCATTGTCTATGTGATGTGTTGAACAAAGCCACTGCTGTATTGTGATGTTGTTGTAGCTGTAGCAGAAAGGAGTGTCTGAGGGGGGTGGGAGGAACAAAAGCCCCCTGCCTGCTGGTCCCCTCTGCAGAGCCACACATCATGGACAGGGAACATTGTCTGCATTGTGTCTCCCTTAAGGCAGTGTGCCTACTGACACGCTAGCCATCACACCCCTGTGTCCAAAGAAGCCAAGACCACAGTTACCAAAAGCACATGTGGCCTAAACACCAGCAGAACGTAGACACTATCCCTTTACAGATGATAAAATACTTGCACACATTATAGGCAAACAGGGGCGACCTACACAACACTCCATTCTGTCCTTGCTGGTGCAGCAACGGCATTAGCCAGATTCACAAATCCTTTTCAGACGGGTGCTGAAATCCGCAATGTTACTTACGTGCAAACCCCTGGAAGAGCATGACCAGTGCATATGCACACGTGATCAAAGGTGTGGTTGGACCTGTATTGGATTGACACACGTAAGCACATAGCTGAGCAAACTACCTATGTGTGTTTCCTATACAATACACAACCCCCGTTCAAACCCCTGATGGATAATTGAAATCAGACATATAACCCGCCAACTCAGGCTATCACTGTCCATCACCAGTCAGTACCAGCAGATGTGCGTCCCTCACCCTACCCCGTCACTATTTTCCTGGTTGTTGCCCACCACTGATGGCCTCCTATGTTGCTTCCCTTGCTCTGTCTGAACCCTACAGATCTTTTCCAAAGTTTACCAGATCTGATCCCCAAGCCTCATAAGTGGTACACAAGGTGCACATGAAACTCTCACGTGTCACACACACGCGCCAGCAGTGCACATGTGCAGGTAAGGTGTGACATTCCTGTGCTGTCATTCCATACCACTGAGTTCATAACACATCACCCATTACCTGTACATATTAAGAATATGTGTCTGAAGGTGGCTGTACCTGTGCAGACATCTCCAAACACTCCTCGGTTCAACAATGCTTCTGGCCATCTGAGGTGTTTATGGCTGCTGCATGCTGCATCTGACCTAAATAATGGATATGAGATGACTGTCCTTGCCCAATTCTGTTGCCACGTCAGTAGTATGTGGGTGTGTATGCAGAAGCTATTTTATGACTGCTGTGTTGTCCTCCCACATCTTCTTCCTGTATAGTGTTCTCTGTGTTTCTATTAGTTGTAGTACAGTGCGATATATGTGTTATACCCCTAACCATGTTCCCATGTGACTCAGCACTATCACATTAGCATTAGTGTGGGATGTGTATGACATGTTGCTTTATGAAGGTGTTTTAGTGGAGAGGTATTTCATTGACCACCCTGTGTCCCATTCACAGCCAATCGACGTGCTCTGGAGCGGATTCGCTGTGCTGTGGAGCAGAACACCAGGGATGTTTGTGCTGAGCTCCGGACATTACATGAGGGGGTCGTAGCCATGCCACTAACTCGCATGTGTGAGGCCCTTGAGGGCATACGTGATGTTCTGATCCGAGCTGCACCTGCACCACCAATGTATCCGGAGGAGGATGTAGCCTTGCCAGGGAGAGGGGCCCGACGTGGCAGGCGTGGCCGACCACGCCGTCAGTAACCTATGATAATATAGAAATGTACAGCAGGAAACCAAAGGTTTCCCTTTGTTGCACTGTTCATTTTTAGCAACTATGTACATAGTTTTTTCTGTTATTGCGGCTTGGTTTGGGTTATATGTGAAAGAAGACATATGTGATTAGTATGTTGTGTTTGTGTTATGTACTTGGCTTGGGGGGATCTTTGAAATGTATTACACACATGTTTGTAACAATAGTTTTATATGAGAGAATAGCTGTGATAATAAACAGCTGTCCAAAAATAGATACACTGTCTCTTTCCAAAGAGTGTCCATTTGGTCCCATGTGTATCTCTGAGAGGGGGGTGGGAGGACCATAGGATCTGCAACCATGTCCACTGCATAAGCTACTTTGCCACACACATATACTATTTCCATGATCCACACATATGTAATGTTTCACTAGCACAATGTGTCACCACAGCCTCTGAGCTGCAGCGGCACAGTGTGCACAGACATCCATGTAGAACATGGGTGTGGAACCGTGATACTGTGGAGCCGCAGACCAGTCAGGTTCTGAGCATATCCCTAATGTATATGCTGGCGATATATATCAGCATTACAATTATCATGACCACCTTACTGGTTTGTGGCCCTCCAAGACTGGATTTTGAGAGCGCTGCCTTACACCTCTGTCATGTACGATTATTTTGGGCTAGGTGCAGATGTCACAGACATCGGATGGTTATTTGGAATGCGTAACATTGCTCCTTGTTTCTCACCAGCAGTAAAGGGTGGTGGCAATGGCAATATGTTGTTGGTGGTGAGAGGTGAGGAGGAATATGACACACTCTAGGTAACATGTTTGATGTCGGGGACATCTGCGCCTTGCCCACTCACATTCCAAAATGGCAGAGGTGTAATCCAGGTCTCTCAAAAGCGAGCCCTGGAGGGCCGAAAAATCAGTCACGCTGACAGGATATCTCCAATTCATATATATCTCTGCCACACTCATTAGGAATATTTCCAACACCTGACTGCCCTGCGGCTCTACAGAACCACGGTTCACCACCCTTGATGTGGACACAGGGGTACTGTGTTATAAATGGCCTGTTTATGTTCCATAAACATCAGCATCTGCAAACCCGTCATACACGACACATTGGTGGCATATGTGTGACCCGTGCCCTCACCTATATTAGTGGTCACATGCACCCCAACCCACCATAGGGATGCATGTTACAGAGGCAGACATTTGTGTGCCGCATATTTTGCCGGCTCATATATGTGAGAAACATGTGGGGTCATGTATATACATCCCTGTGGCAAGTACGTCTGTGGGGCAGCCACTACATTGTAACATGTAATGCAGCACCCTGCTATCACACACCTACACACATGATTTTCCCGACACACTGCATGTGGTGCCAATTGAGGTATCACACACATGTTTACCCGTCAGGAATGTATGTGGCTGCACACATATGACATGCTGGCATCTATAGTCATATGCTACGTGAGACACGTGACCATTACAGGGTTCTGAAAAAATACTTTAATATGTACAAACAAAAATAAAACTATATACATATTTAGGGTAGGGGGAAAATGCCATCACCCACCCACTAAAAACAAACCCTCCCCACCCCGCACACACACCCGCAATAAACACACACCCACACACTAACCCCGAACCCCCACATGACCCCACCCTCCCTCAGCCTGCCCCGTGATGGCGGACAGGGCAGCACAGGGCACATGTGTGGACGTCACAGGCACCATCAATGATGCCTGTGACGCCCTTCAGGGGGTGGCTGCCGACATGGCAGATGCTCAATGTCAGCAACCACCCTCTCCATGGCTCCCGCCATCCATTCCTGCAGGTGCACCAACCGATGCACCCGCTTCTCCAGTGCATCCAGAGCCTCACACAGATGTACAACACATCTGCCACCACACACACACATTGTTCCTGCTGTTTGTGTGGTGGCATCTGCATGCACTGTGTGTGGGGCCCTGGATGTTGGAGCCACCTGCCCTTGATGGCGGGAGCCAACAGTGCCCTGTGCTGCACTGTCCTCTATGTCACTCTCCCAGACACCCTGCGGCCACTCTTCCCCCCTGACTCCTCCCCAACACCCCCCACCACCTCCCCCCCACCCACATCACCTGCGCCCACACCCCCCGGGTGACCCTGGCACCCACACCTTCCATCCCAGCATCCCCCATGACCCCCTCCGCTGTGTCTTCCGCAGGACCCTCTGCCTCCTCCCCACTGGTGTCCAGGACTACCACCTCCACGGCAGCGCGGGAGGTGGGCCTTCGGAGGGCATAGGCAGAGGTACGGGGGTCTTCGTCACTGTCATCACGATCTGTGGAAGATGACAGTCATCAGCACACGTAGATGTGTGTGACACATCACATGTACCCATGCAGGTACCATGCACACTGATGGGCCACTGTGACCTCTGATGGTGGGCAGCCACGTCATCAATACACACCATCACCATGTGATGATTCAGCATTCCTCATGCGCTGCAGGTATGCGCCATGGTGCAGGCGTAGCTCCCTCCCTTTCTTTCTCAGATCCTCGACCTGTGTGTGTGAGAAAATATGGGTGGGAGCATGAGTGAGCACATACGTCTGGTGGGTGGGCAACATAAACATACAACAGTGTGTCCTGGGTCTCGACACTTCTGCTCCATGATGTGTGTTTCATGTATAGCATAGTTCACCACCTGTCACAGGGGATCTTCATGGGCACAAGGAATGTTTTATCACATGTGGACAACACCATTACCAACTGAGCCTATTCACTAATGTTGCTCATCGTCATATATGTCAGTCTCTGGAGCCATGCCATGGTGCTTGTGTGATGCTACTAGCTGTCCAAAATGTGAATCTCTTCATGTGTATGTTTAGCACACCAGGAGCGGCAGAAGGTATACATTGGAGCAGTTGCAGAATGCGACAGAACCCAAGAGGGTGAGGGATGTTTGTTAAACACATGTTGCATTTGTCATTGACAGTCATGCAATTGTTACAGCAACCGGTGTTGCAGTTTGGATGATCTGTGTTTCAACGTAGCTTGTGCCTGCCACATGGTCACATGGCACATTGTGATCAATGGCCACAGTCCTCTGTTCAAACAACACTGATGATGTCTGTGTATGAGTAGTGGCCCACGCCAGGTGGCCACAGCATGGAGCAGGTTTAATGCAACAGGATGAGGCATGTCTTAAATCATGGGGTTCCATAGTGGTTTTGGGGTCTTGCCACTCACACTGGCCTTCTATGTTTCGAACGTCCACCTCAATGGCAATGCCATTGACAGTACACCTCTCATGATGGGTATTTTCCTTTGTGAGCCATAACCATTTGGTTTAGGTTACATGAGATGCACGGGTGAAAGAGTATGGCCTTGCAACACGTCTTTGTGCTAGGCCACGTTGGTGGGGCAGAGGTTACTCAGGTTGGCTCATGTGTCCTGCATGCCACTCTTGGCTGTTATCCCCTGCCCATACATTTCAACATATTTTGTGATAGCCATCACCTATGTCGAGAGCCACAATGGATGTCAGTGACAGAGACAATACCTGCACATGCAACAAATATGTTCTGGAAGCAAGGGGGCCTTCCCCATGGTTGATGTGCCATCAGAAACCAATCTGACACCGGGGGTGGTCTTACAAGGTGTGTTTTAATTTCCGAAAGACGTTTCATTGTGTTGGTGCAATGTACCTTGGGGAATATTTAATATCTAGGATATTTGCAGGACTGCAGAGAAACAAACTGACAGTGGCACAGGGGGATCCGTACCATACACTTATTTAAGCAAGGCCAGGTACAATGACCGACTTAATCTGTGGGAAGCCATTACGTGGGCCAAGTTGTTTTGGAAAGGAAACCTAACCATACACAGGTGCTGTGGGTTGATTACAATACCTTTCCTATACAACATTGTAGACTGTTTGCATACACGCTCTGTCGGTACTAATGACACCCACATGTATGGAGAACATCCTGCTGGTGCTGTGCCATTTTGTGTTCCCATTGAGACCTGCATACATAGTTGCATATGTGGACATGTTTGCAGTGACACCTATCTGCAGTGTGACTGCCAGCCTAAACGCATCAAGACAATACCCTGGGGCCCCCTTGCATGACGTTGCATGACTATGCCACATTGAGAATGACAATGATGGTGTACTTGCTAACCCCGGTAACCCTGTTTTGGTCTTGCAAGCCATTTGTTGTGAAGTCACCTACACATGTCCTGGACAACAGTCCCAATGGCAACATCATATTCTACCAAACGTCACTGATATGTCCCTACAAGGAACATTGTATGGGTGTCCATATTCACCTTGCCAGGGCCCACTCCCATGACATTTGGGTTTATGCACGTCCCAGGATAACAATGTTTCACATGGGGTACGTGCAAGCTGTGTAGGGACTACTTATAACACTGTTTTTGGAAAGAAGACTGTGCGTGACAGACGTAGTAATGACCCAGTCTGGCCTATATCTTTTAGAAATGTCACTATGACCTAAGACCTGTATGATGACAGCAGGTGTATTTGAAAAACCATGGACAGACAACATACCAACACACTACGCAATTGCCACCTGTACTCATGTGGCTGCTTGTGTCTGTGGTGTCCAACCACAAGAGGTGACTGTAGCTTTCCTACAACATCAGTTCTGTTCACCTGCTCCAAGGTAATGGATTTGTAGGAGGTGTGAGGATGGGTAACCTAACTATGGATAACGTGAGGAGAATATGGCTCTGTTACAGCCTTTGGGAATATCTTTGGCTAGGTCATGGAGATGTTGTACCTATACACACATCAACATGTGCACATAGCTTTTCATCGTGATAGATCACAGACATGTGTGATGAGATAGTGACCTCACTGACTATGTGAGAGGTGCAACTTACCTGTCATAAACTAACACAACATGTGACTGCCATACCCACCTATTCAATGTGGCCTACGGCCCCATGGCGGTTGCGTGTTGTGCCACACATCATCAGCTGCATACCCCATTGCAGTGGGATAATAGACAAGGGACCTTACACAGGTCATGGGACTCCTGGAGATAGGGAGAATGTATTGAACTGGTTAGGCACACACAACCATATCACCAGGGTGCGTGATAGACCACTGTGATGGCCTCACTTAACTCCTGGGGAAATGGATGATCTATTCAACTCTTTATTCACACACGACCATATCACCAGGGTGCGTGATAGCCGAGTGTGGTGGCCTCACTTAACTCCTGGGGAAATGGATGATCTATTCAACTCTTTATTCACACACGACCATATCACCAGGGTGCGTGATAACCGAGTGTGGTGGCCTCACTTAACTCCTGGGGAAATGGATGATCTATTCAACTCTTTATTCACACACGACCATATCACCAGGGTGCGTGATAGCCGAGTGTGGTGGCCTCACTTAACTCCTGGGGAAATGGATGATCTATTCAACTCTTTATTCACACATGACCATATCACCAGGGTGCGTGATAGCCGAGTGTGGTGGCCTCACTTAACTCCTGGGGAAATGGATGATCTATTAAACTCTTTATTCACACACGACCATATCACCAGGGTGCGTGATAGCCGAGTGTGGTGGCCTCACTTAACTCCTGGGGAAAGGGAGCATCTATTACACTCTTTATGCACACAGAACCATATCTCCAGGATACATGAAAGGCCACTGTGATGGCCTTTCAGGACTCCTGGAATTAGGGAAGATGTAATGAACTGTTTCAGCACACAAAAACATATCGCCAGGATACATGAAAGGCCACTGGGATGGCCTTTCAGGACTCCTGGAATTAGGGAAGATGTAATGAACTGTTTCAGCACACAATAACATATCTCCAGGATACATGAAAGGCCACTGGGATGGCCTTTCAGGACTCCTGGAATTAGGGAAGATGTAATGAACTGTTTCAGCACACAATAACATATCTCCAGGATACATGAAAGGCCACTGGGATGGCCTTTCAGGACTCCTGGAATTAGGGAAGATGTAATGAACTGTTTCAGCACAAACAACCATATCTCCAGGATACATGAAAGGCCACTGGGATGGCCTTTCAGGACTCCTGGAATTAGGGAAGATGTAATGAACTGTTTCAGCACACAAAAACATATCTCCAGGATACATGAAAGGCCACTGGGATGGCCTTTCAGGACTCCTGGAATTAGGGAAGATGTTTCTAACTAGTTCAGCACAAACAACCATATCTCCAGGATACATGAAAGGCCACTGGGATGGCCTTTCAGGACTCCTGGAATTAGGGAAGATGTTTCTAACTAGTTCAGCACACAATAACATATCTCCAGGATACATGAAAGGCCACTGGGATGGCCTTTCAGGACTCCTGGAATTAGGGAAGATGTAATGAACTGTTTCAGCACAAACAACCATATCTCCAGGATACATGAAAGGCCACTGGAATGGCCTTTCAGGACTCCTGGAATTAGGGAAGATGTAATGAACTGTTTCAGCACAAACAACCATATCTCCAGGATACATGAAAGGCCACTGGGATGGCCTTTCAGGACTCCTGGAATTAGGGAAGATGTAATGAACTGTTTCAGCACAAACAACCATATCTCCAGGATACATGAAAGGCCACTGGGATGGCCTTTCAGGACTCCTGGAATTAGGGAAGATGTAATGAGCTGTTTCAGCACAAACAACCATATCTCCGTTAATGTGCCGCGCACGCGTACGGGGTGCTTAAGAGCACTTAAATGCATCATTTTAGGGCGCTCATGTGCGCACCGCACAAGTGCCCCGTTTAGTAAACAGACCCCTAAATATTCAAAGGAGGGTTAAAACAATAAATATAAATATAACTACATTACACATAAAAGAAGACTATATTGGACTATACAGGCAGCTTAGGTCTCGAAGGTAACTAAAAACTTAATTTATCACTCCAACTCTTGTTAAACCCCAAAAAATGAAAATATAATAGATATCTAATTAAAAATCATAAGAATAATACATATATATAAAATCTGTTGTAATACATCAATCAATTATCAACCACACCATAAAAAATAATAAAAATATACAAATATATATATATATATAATGGAATACAATTAAAATTACAGTGAAAAATAAAGGATCAAAGGAAAGAATAAATTACTTAACCAAACATTTATAAATAAAAATTACTTAACCAAACACTTATAAAAGATCCCATACAAAAGAACAGAGAACAGAAGGGATGAGGAGACCAGGGAGATGAATGTAAAATCCAAAACCTAAATGAGCACTTGATAAATTATAGAAAAGAACATTACCTGATGGGTGTGTGATGTTCATAGACTTCACCATGCTCTATTGAGTCAATGGAAGTCACTAATATCTAAAAAACTTCTGTAAAAAGAAACATGAATTTGAAATTTATGCAAAGTTTATAATGCTACCTCAATCAAATAAATTATCTCATAAAAGGAGGGACAATTAAAAAAATAATAATATAATAATAATATAATAATAGATAAACCTCTCATGGACTAATAGCAAAAGGGAAAATCAATAAAAAGTTTAATTGAAATCCATAAAAGATCATTATAAAACAAAAAGCCTATAAAGAATTAAAAAATTATTATCTGTACCCCAAACATTTAAACCATGATAAAAAAGGGGGGAGAATATTGAAGATAAGACCCTCATCTGTCGGCTTTATGAACCGCATTTAAATGCTGAATTAAAAAGCCGTAAGGATGGCTAACGAAGGGTACTAGAGGGTTATTGAGAACCGTAGCAACAATGTCCAGGATAATAGTATATTTCTATGAGGGCCAAAATGGATTCCCCCTCTTAAAAACCAAATGTAAAAAATATGTGAACCAATTAAGTTCGTTAAATCACCGAATGTGCAACAAGAAAAGGAAACCACCGGCACAGTTGTGCAAGTGACTCAAAGTAAAAACCACATATAAAATCATTGAGGAAAGTAGAACGCTAAAAGGCTTCTATAAATTATACAAGAATTCAAGAAAACGCCAAGTAATGCCTATTAAAAGTAAGGGTGTTTAACCTTTCAAAAACCATGCTTGTGTAAAGCCCGGGAAAGTAACCTTGTATCACGCATTACACTTCAAGCAGGTGTCCCACTGCTATTACTTCGTTAAACCTTGGAATAAAGTAAAATGGTCCCTTATAAAATCGAGGATGCATTAAAAACCAAAAGGAGCCTACTCAAGCGAAAGCCAGGGAACCGCTACGGATAGTAGTATATTTCTATGAGGGCCAAAATGAATTCCCCCTCTTACAAACCAAATGTAAAAAATATCTGAACCAATTAAGTTCATTAGATCAACGAATGTGCAAAAAGAAAAGGAAACCACCGGCACAGTTGTGCAAGTGACTCAAAGTAAAAACTACATATGAAACCATTGAGAAATGTAGAACGCTAAAAGGCTTCTGTAAATTATACAAGAATTCAAGAAAACGCCAAGTAATGCCTATTAAAAGTAAGGAATATGCGTGTTTAACCTTTCAAAAACCATGCTTGTATAAAGCCCCGGAAAGTAACCTTGTATCACGCATTCCACTTCAAGCAGGTGTCCCAATGCTATTACTTCGTTAAACCCTGGAATAACGTAAAATTGTCCCTTATAAAATCGAGGATACATTAAAAACCAAAAGGAACCCTACTCAAGCGAAAGCCAGGGAACCGCTACAGAATGTCACATATCCCACTTTGAACAAAAACGGCAAAACCGCTAATTGTACTGACCTTTGAAAACAACGAATACCTAAACCATATCCCTGATGAAGTCAAAATTACATTATAAATAAAGATAAACTTGAGCAATTTACCTATTGGAAACTTCCAAGGATACGGCTGCAAATCGCGTGATACTCCTTAAAGTGCTAAAAAACGCCGACGCATGCGCATTTAAAAGAACAAACCGGAAATGTTTGACAGTGTAAAACAACCCGTAATATGCTACGTGTATACGCAAGACTAAAAGTAAATTAAAGCACCATCCATTAATCTTAAAAAACAGCCAATGCTTAAAATGCAAAGCATCTCTTATGAAATCAATGTTTCTAAGGAAACCAAGGGAAACAATTAAATACTCAACCATGGAGGAATCACAAATATCTAACCGTGGACCGTGTGATGTTGCTTCAGGGGCTCAAAGACCAACCCATGTCTGTGAGAAAATAAAAATTAAACATAGAATAAAGGTATTCAAAATATTTAACGAATCGTGATATAAAAATTGTATTACAAAACTAAGAATCCTGAATTAAATCACCATCTATTGATCCAAAAAACATATGTTCTATTGCAAAACCTCCCCACAAACTTGGGCATATGGTTAAAATTGTTGATCAAACATAAACAAACATAAAAGAAGGGAAATAACCTTCTAAAAATAAACGATATGTCAAACACTTAGGCGTCCCTACATGTTAAACCATGGCTAACATTGTATGCCAAAAAAAAGGAGAAGGGAGGTGCTCTGTGGAATACCCAAATGGAAGCAGAGGGCCACGAGTGTAGAACAAAAATAAAAATAGACTGTATCTTTAAAAATTAAAAAAAGAAACATACAAATTATGAATACTATAAAAAAGAGGGAAGTATCTTACAGAAATACGGACAAATCTATTTCTAGATTCAATCCCCGAGGGAATAGCGTATCCATCAAAAAAATATACCTTTGTTCAAGTCTTAACAATGTCTTGTCATTATCTCCACCTCTCCAATTGGGTATAATCTTCTTGATCACGAAGAACCGTAAGTCAGATAGTTTATGGTCCTTCTCAAGCCAATGCTGGACTAGCGGTTTGTCCTCTAATTTCCTCCTGATGCTGCTCTTGTGTTCAACTATTCTGACGCGTATTTTGCGTTTAGTTTTTCCAACATAAAGCATCTTACACGGACACACGATGACATATATTACATTTGTGGTCTCATAATTGGAGAAATCATGTATATAGTACTTCTTATGTGTGATGGGATGTGTGAAGAACTTTCGAATTGGAAGAGTATGTGTACATATGGAGCAATGTCCACACTGGTATTGACCTTTATATTCTGAGAGGGGTTTTCTCTCAGTGAGGGCTGAGGAGACAAGAAGGTCTCGGAGATTGACATTTCTTTTATGTGCTATCATTAATTCCATTTTTTCAAAACCTGGAATAGCTTGTATCAAATGCCACTCTTTTTTCAGAATGTCAATAATCCTATGGGATTCCAAGGAATAGTTTAAGGGACAAACAAATTTATCTTGGCCATTTTTTTTAAAACGTGGTCTAAGTAAGTCAACCCTTGATGAATCCCGTGCTCTAGTGTAGGCCTTATTGATAGCACAGAGTGGATATTTACGCTCCTGAAATCTCTCTTGTAAAACAGTGGATTGAATTTCAAAATCTTCATCCAAGGTACAAATCCTCCTGGCTCGTAGGAATTGTCCTACCGGTAAATTGTACTTAAAGGAGGGGTTATGGAAACTTGAATGGTGAAGTAAGGTGTTACGATCGGTTGGTTTTCTGTATAATGTAGTAATGAACCCTGAACCCTCTCTCTTTATAAGTAAATCCAGGTATGATATCTTAACCCTATCGTAGGTAACTTGAAACCGTAAATTGTCGTCCAAGCTGTTGACCCATACATTGAATTCTGCCAATAGTTCCACTGAACCGTTCCATATGATTAATATATCATCGATATATCTTATCCACAACCGGACATTATCTTTATATAAATGATCCTTCAAAAATAGTTCTTCAAAATTATACATATAAAGATTTGCAATATCCGGCGCAAACGAAGACCCCATAGCTACCCCTTTTATCTGCTGATAAACCAACTCTCTAAAACAGAAGTAGTTTTTACAAAGTGCAATCTCTGCTAGTGCGAACAAAAAAGCGGTAGGGATACGCTGATGAGTTTCCCTATTTAGGAAACATTCTTCAGCAATGCGTAAAGCTTCTTTTTGTGGCACATTGGTATACAGTGACTCTACATCTAAAGTCACCATAATCGTATTGGAACCCAAATTGTCAAAGGAGGAGAGAATCTCAATCACATGAGCTGAGTCTCTGACATATGACCACATTTTGAACACAAAAGGTCTAAGGATGACATCTAAAAACTTCGAGATAGGTTCTAACAAAGATCCTATAGCCGAAACTATGGGTCTCCCAGGAGGGTTATCTAAGGATTTATGGATCTTTGGTATCACATATATAGTGGGCATAATAGGATTTTTGACTATAAGAAAATCTTTCTCCTTTTTTGTGAGATGTCCAGTTTCGTAGGCAATAAGAACTAAATTGTCTATGTTACTTTTAAGAACATTAGTAGGATCTTCATTTAATCTGAAATAAAACTCTTTATCATGTAGTTGTCTATTAATTTCTGCGATATATTTATCTTTATCAAGGACAACAACCGCGCCCCCCTTATCTGCTGGTTTAATAATAATCTTGGAATTGGATTGTAAAGATTTTATGGCTTTCCTTTCACCCAAAGTCAGGTTGTTAAATGGTAAACGAGTATTGACTTTTAAGTCATGTACTTGTTTAAGTACGAGTCTCTCAAAGGACTCTATTAAAGGATCAGTTTGTGGGGGCGGCAGCCAAGTTGAAGCCTTACTAATGACCGATAAAGTATCTGTTGAGGTAGCATGATCTTTAAAAAGACCCCGTATTCTAATCCTACGAAAAAATCTATATAGGTCAATCTCAGTTTCAAATGGATCAAATTGGTGCACCAGTACGAAGGATAAACCCTTGGCAAGAACTGAAATTTCATCATTTGTGAGAGTATAATTTGAAATATTAATTACATTGTTTTGATCTAATTCTTCCTCTCGTAGGAGCCGTCTCTCGCCCATCCTCCCCTCCCACGACCTCGACCTCGACCCCTGCCTCTCGCGGGGAAGTGGTTGTATTGCATCTGGTCGTTGTCCATCCAAGAATTCCGGGAAAAATGGGGCTGTTGCTGCTGTGGGCGTGTCCTGGAGGAGCTCCGTCCACCACCCTTCCAAAGGTTGTCCATACTTAAAAAATTATTTTTCTTTTTACCCTGCTGTTTAACTTTAATTGTATTTATTTCTTAATGTAATTTTATCATTTATATGTTTTTTAGTGTGCCCTGATAACTCCTGATGAAGTGATATACGAAACACGGTCCTGTGTTGGGTTTAGGCCACTTAATTTGTAATAATAAAGGTATTGGGTGTTGAACCTGCCGCTTCCTGTTTTGGTTCTGCTCAATTGAGTGGCTAGCGCTGTTTTCTTTGTTGGTTCAGCACGCAAAGCAGCCATGACAGGACAAATTTCATCACAAGCAACACCAATACAAGCAGTATTGTTTCCTGTACCCCTTAACCTGTGGACACCACGATACACCACGAAAGAATTGGACTATTATTGTACTATAGAAAAAGGGGTACTGAAAGATGGATGGATTGAGCTGCCACCAACAGAGGGTAGCCAACCTCCAGGACGAATAGTAATCCCTGGATCATTGGGACCAGCCTTTGTAAAGGCTTTTCATCAAGCTACACATTATGGGAAAAATGCGATGGAAAAAGCACTTAGACCACATTTTTGCATTGCATTGTTGGGAGCTCTGTCAGCCTCGGTAGCTCGCCAGTGTTTAACTTGTACCAAGAACAATGCCAAGCAGGGTCCTACACCACCACCCCGAGTCCAGTCAGGTGGTGTAACCCCTATGCACAACCTACAAGTGGACTTTACTGAAATGCCAAAAGCCGGTGGATATCGTTACTTGTTAGTCTTAGTTTGCACCTTCTCTGGGTGGGTGGAAGCTTTCCCCACCAGGACTGAAAAGGCCAGAGAAGTCACCAAGGTTTTGCTGAGGGAAATTATCCCCAGATTTGGAATCCCTGCAGTGATAGGGTTGGGCAATGGGCCCTCATTTGTATCTCAAATTACCCAACAGTTAGCCAGTGCCCTGCAGATACAATGGAAGTTACACACTGCATACAGACCCCAAAGTTCAGGGAAAGTTGAGCGAATGAATCATACTCTAAAATCTCAGTTGTCTAAGCTATGTCAGGAGACCCACCTGAAGTGGCCCCAGGTTCTCCCAATAGCTTTACTTAGGATACGCTCAGCTCCTGTGAAATCGTCAGGATTTCTCCCTTTGAAATCATGTATGGTAAACCCCCGCCAATCGTGCAGGGAGTTAAGGGTAGTTTGACACAAATTGGTTCAGAAATAACCAGACAAGAACTCCTAGCTCTTAGTTCTGTCCTGCAGACTCTCCATGCGTGGATACAGGATCAGTTACCTATCAACTTGACGGAACCCCTGCATCCCTACAAGCCTGGTACCTCAGTGTGGATCAAAGATTGGAAGAAGACACCGCTGGAACCCCATTGGAAGGGACCATACACCGTCATCCTGTCTACACCAACAGCCGTGAAGGTAGCAGAAATAGAATCCTGGATCCATCATAGCAGAGTCAAGCCAGCAGCAGTTCCAGACCCAGATCAGTGGACTGTGATGCAGCATCCTGATATTCCTTTGCGACTCACCCTGAGGCGGCAACCAGCGGCCTAGAACTTCTCTGGGCCACCCAAGAATTACGGTGCTCTACAGTTGACAAGTCTTTCGAAGAGGATTGCTGTTTCCAATACAGCAAAACTTGTTCTTTCAATTGGGGTTGGAGAGGACCCAATGTGTACGTTTGTGGTACACTGAATAACTTTACATTGATAGACTTTATTCAGGCCAACTACGATTGGTAAGTTGGCATACAGCGGAAACTTGAGGATCTTCAATCAACATTGACACCCGTTGAATTGCTTCATTAGCAGACGGGTCAACATTGTGTCAAGAAGCAGTGAACGTCGAGGTCAAGATTTTCCAGCGGAGATTCAGAATGACTACAATCAAACATGCATCCTTGCTTCTATTTTGTTCTGGTTGCCTGCATGGGGAGCTTTGAACTCACTTTTGCCTTACCCCCATGTACTGCCTGCATTACTTCTACTTGGACTGGAATGAAAGTAACTCAGACTTTGCTTTATCATTCTTACTACACCTGCACTGGTACAGTAAGTCGGTGTATATATAATACCACTGAACTGAACATTTGTACTAAGGGTAATATTAAAGTTTGTTTTAACCCGCACCAGAATCCATCCTATTATACTCTAGAAATACGATGGAATGATGCAGATGGTGCTTTACTTAATGCTACACCCCCACTTACTGATCCTACAAAGAATGCTGTTTTGTATTTTGATGCTTGTGATGCTATAAATAGGGATAGTCGTTCTAATTGTGCTAACTGGGAAAAAGCATATTATCATGATCACAAGTATATGTGTCCAGAAGGAACCACCGGATGGGGAGCATGTACAGGAAAACGAGTTTTATCAAATGAGTATAGCACAGCACCAGTTGAAGATTACTATTGCCCAAAGTGGGAATGTGTTTTCTATGCCACATGGAAAACTGGTATGATAGAGAATACCAGAGATAATCAAATGGCTGCCTTACATCAGCCATATGTAAAGAATCCAGAAAAATGTAAGAAGGGTGCCTGTAATCCATTAGAGTTACATATAATAAATCCCAGTGCATGGACACAAGGGTATAAATTTGGACTACGCATTGCAGGCTCTGGGTCAGATCCAGGAACTATTGTATATATTAGACTGAACACCCAGGCCCATCGTTCATCAAGGTACCATATACATAATAACTTCTATGAAACTATGCATATGAATAAGTTTGACATCCCTCACCCTTCTCAAAATCTGTTCTTAGAATTAGCTGGAGCAGTAGTATCCAGTCTCCACATTTCAGATTGTTACTTTTGTGGAGGAACTAGAATGGGTGATCAGTGGCCCTGGGAGGCCCAAGAATTAAATTACTCAGTAGCTTATAATCATACTGAGCTACATAAGACCACAAGTGAATGGGTATTAGCACACCCAATAGTTGGACGTCTGTGTTATGCTCGGACTGGACCCCAGTTCAATTTGAAAGTGGGACAGCTTGTCTGTCTTAGTCAAAAGTTTTATAATGACACCACAAAACAGACGTCCTGGTGGTCAGGAGTTAATGAACCTGAACCTACCAATCCCTTAGTAAACTTTCCTGAGCTTGCCGATCTATGGACTGACCTTGCCCAACCTCATGCCTGGCAAGCTCCACCTGGTTTGTATTGGATCTGTGGAACCCGAGCATATGCTCGACTCCCTATTCATTGGGGAGGGGCATGTGTTTTAGGAACCATCCGACCTTCTTTCTTTCTGTTACCCACAGAGCAGGAAGAACAATTAGGTTACCCAGTGTATACTAAGAGACATAAGAGAGCAGCTTTACAGATAGGCAAATGTGAGAGATGGGGAGATGGGATGGTGATGATTGGCCACCCAAAAGAATTATTGCCTACTATGGACCTGCCACTTGGGAGCAAGATGGCACCTGGGGATACCGGACCCCTGTGTATATGATAAATCATATTATACGCTTGCAAGCAGTTGTCGAACTAATAACTAATGAAACTAGCCAAGCACTCACACTTCTAGCTAGACAGAGCACACAAATGCGCACTGCAATATATCAGAATCGATTGGCACTAGATTACTTATTAGCAGCTGAAGGAGGAGTATGTGGTAAGTTGAATCTAACCAATTGTTGTTTGAAGATAGATAACAAAGGTCAGGTAGTTGAAAATATCGCTGAAAACATGTGAAAGCACGCCTATGTGCCAGTACAGACTTGGCATGGTCTTAAGATACCCAACTGGTTCGAATCTATCTTCTCCAGATTGGGAGGACTTACTACTTTTGCTATGATAATATTGGTATTTGTAGCCATGTTTCTGCTGTTACCATGTATAATCCCATGTTGTATGCGCTCTATTAATAGTGTTATAGAAAATACAGTAGAACGAAAGACTGCCACTAAGATTTTAGCCTTATGGCACCCTAATCCTCCTTATGGCACCCTAATCCTGGTACGCTTGGTCGTAATCCAACCCCAGTGTAATTAAGTGATTTAAATCTCACACCTTATTAGCCATAGGGTGAGATTAATCAAAGGGGGTAATGTGGTAGGCGAAGGCCTATGATCCATGCTGCTTGAACTAAGCAGGCAGGCCTAAGCAGCTTGACCTGTAAATGAAGCCTGTGGCTAGGCCAGAGGAATGAAAAACCTTTTGAATGCTGCCACCATAGAATTGAAACTTAACTAAGCATAATCAAGCATAAGCTAAGCAGAATCGAAACTTAGGAGAAATAGAAAAACTGCTTTAATTGGTACTGATAAGAATGTGAGAAGCTTCTATGGAATTAATTAACTCTGTTAAAAGAAAAGTTACAGTGCTCTGTTTTCACACATATTCCAGCCAGCTAGTGACCTTGGAGAAGGGATGTATCAAGAGCCTAAGAACTGACCATTGTAATGAGGGCTGTAAGGGGGGGAAACAGGTGCTGAGCCCAGACAAAGGTCCTCATTGGATAACTACGTAAAGGTACCGGGACCAATAGATGGGGCAGAAGGGGTTACCGGGACCAATGAAAAGGTTGCCTATGTCTAGATTGGAGAAGAAAAGTATAAAAGTTGTTGTTTTACTAACAGCCATTTTTGAATGTGATTCTGCTTGAGTCTTGTGCACAATAAATGATTTGGACCTTTTGAACAGACTCCTGGTATTATTGGATCGTTTGCGCTCTGCCGCTACAGTCTAAGCTGAAGTGATTCAGTTTTGTGGTAAGTGCTCATTTATTTTTGTATTACCCCTAAAAAAATCAATCGGCCAGTTAAGCTGTTTTTTATGCAAAGACCTGGACTAGACTATGGTTTTCCCTTGGAAGAGGGGCAGCGCACTTGGATTGTAGACTCCCAGCAAGGAAGGACCTTAAGACTGTGTCTCTCCTTGCCCATCAGGCCCTAGGGAAAGGAACGGGAGCTTGCCTCATTCCACGACATAATGCTGGGGTACCACCTTAGATTAGCTACCTTGGGACACTTGGTAAAGGGATCATGAATGTATTAAATTAACCCGATAAAAGCTATCACTTACGGCTCATTAGCTAACCTTTATTTCTAAGTATCCAAATGAACTAACAGGGCAACTGCACTACTAACAACTAGGGATATATGGTTATTTTCACACAGCTGAAATAAAGGACATTCACCAATCAGTTTTTCTGCGCATTATCCTAGATTTTCTTTTCTGTATACTCTTTTCTGGCCAGTCAGTCATAGTCGTTTTTTGATGAGGGAAACCAGAATTTTCTATTGCAAATGAACCAAGCAGCAATTGCAGGGGTGGCATATTTTTTGCAGTGAGCGACTCCAAAGATTTATGGTTATAAACTGCAATTAGATACCCACAGAAGAATGTCTTGAAAAAAATAAAACTTCAATTACAGAAATGAAATGCTAGTAAAACTGCCTTTTGTGCACTTTCCATGTTTATCTAGTGTGTGATTTCTGGATATCTGCTTTAACAAAGCATTGTGCCTGCCACTAGGGTTAAACTGGGAGACCTGATAATTAAACATTCCTGTAGGCCGGGATGTCCTGGTATGCTGTATGGGTACCCTTTCTTACCTACCCAGAATGCCCTTCACCAGCTTGTATATGTGCTGCTGCAATACAGCAAGTGCCATTGTCCTAGCTATCACTGTGTTCAGCCGCCATCTAGAGCCAAAGCGCCCCCTGGTTCCCCCCGCCCCATGTGGGATCGATGATACCTCACTGCCTCAGCCTCCCAATCTTGGCTGCTGACACACCACAGGGCTTGCTGACCTCCCAACCCCTGTGCAGGTCCTTTCCCCAGCCTGACCTCTGACCTGGCCTGGCAGCAGATGAGCCTTGCCTTGAAGAGTTTTTCAGATCACAGTAAAGTCCTTCACATAAGTTAGCTCCCCGCTGACCGGTAGGCCCGCCTGTTCAGCTGTGGGTTGTTTTTTTTTAAAGGCAGAGCAGTGCAAGGGCTGGCCGTGGGAAGGATACTGCAGCAGAATGAGAAATGCAGAAGTCTGTTTAATCACAGAAATACTGAGCCTGCACATGGTGTGGGGTGGGGGGTAGAGAAAGGAACAGATGCTATAAGGGGTGAAAGACATGAAGAAATGCTGGAGACATGGGACAAAATGGGAGAGAGAAGAGGACAGAAGTTGGACAAATGGGGGGGGGGGGGGGACGGGGGTGAAGGGGGGAGATGCTGCACACCTGGACAGGGAGGGAGAGAGAGAGAGAGAGAAGTACAGAGGCTAGATGAAGGGAAAGGGGGAGGAAGTGGTTGGGGTAGGAGAGATTTTTAACCAGGAGAGAAGGACATGCTGGTCACATGAGGCCTGATTCTGTCCCGGATATAGATCCCCTCTGTGTGTCCGGTCTGAACCGGACGCACAGAGGAGATCCCGATTCTGATCCCATGGGGCACGTCTAGCCTTGCAGGATCAGAATCGCGAACAGTCCTGCACATGCAGGCTGGGACAGCGATTCTGTCGTGGCTGCACATGCAATACTGCACCCGGCTAACTCAATCAGGGCTTTTAAATGGAGCCATGAAGAATAGCTGTGATACCAGCAATCCCAGTCCCGCTGGCCAAAGGCTGTCATCTAAGGGGAGGGGGGGGGGGGGGGTAGACCAGTAGGCCAGATCTATAGTTGTTACTAGGGCACTAGCAGACCAGCAGTAATGCTAGGAGAAGGCCTGGAAAACCACAGGTGCCACCCACCAAAGTCTGACTTTCACCAGCAGAAGGCACATTCAGACTGTTCCTGCTGCACCCCATCAGATGTTCCAGCCATGCACATACTAACTGCAGACAGTCCGCTAGCCAGTCCATATTGTATTTTCACAGAGAAACTATGTGCACCCAGCAGATGCCTCAGTGATTGGGACCCCAGCACAGAGGGCACACAGATATCACTAGAGACAAGTGCTATAATAGCACTATGTGGGAACATAGCTGTGCCATGGTCACATTTTGGTCATAGTGAGAGTGCCATCTCAGCATTTCATACAGTGGCCACCCAGGCAATGCAGGTGGCAGACGGGCAAAATGGCATCTCAGCCAGTGACCCTACCATTGTGGCAGACACATCCAGGCCAATCTGCGCTGTTTCAGGCAATACCTACAATCCTCTGCCTCGTCTTATTCACATTTTCCAAACAGGCTGGGAAAAACTTGATCAATGAGATCCAAAGTGCAGTGCAGTGTAGAAAGCCACAGGACAAATAGGAGACACACACTCATTGGTGCACTGAGCAAAAGTGGAGATGATTGGCATTCCTGCTTCACACTCCTGTCTCAATGTCAGCTCAAGGATTGATAACGTGTGCACTGTTTGCACGTGCTATCAGCCTCCAACCAGCTGTGGACAGTGGAGCCTGTCAGTGCTGCTGGTGGGTGTTTTCACCCTTGCTGGCCATCTCCTTGGGGGTTGCACATGCTGGAGCTGTACTTATATTATCAGCTAAACTTTGTCAACAGGAATATGCAATACAGAAACCCCAGCAGGGACCTGAACCTGTGACCTTGCACAAATACATACACCAACTGGCTGTGTTACACCACAGTGCTACCTTATAGCAATAGAAGCTCCTGTTGCTGACATATTTCTCTTCAGCTGACCTTCAACACATGCTGCAATGCACATGGTGCACATGACCAGGACAAGGCTTCTGTCTGCTGAAGACTGGTGCCACTTCCCACGCCACCACCAACACCCCACCATGCAGACATGTCCATGCACATGCATGTTAAACATGTGGGTTTGGCAGGCACCTTGGGCAAAGGGTCCGGATTGGGGGGGGGAGGGGCACACATGGACAGCCATGCAGCCCTCCCACCAGCTGCCCATGCAGGGGCTCCAACACCGTCTGCCACCGATATGTCTCAGGGGGAGGATGGCAGCCACTGCTGTAGTATTTCCCCAGGCAACTGCATTTTCCAGCTACCTGGAGGGCTACAGCATCTGGCACTATCGACCTCTTCCCCCATAGCTGGGTTCTGTGGCAGCGGGGGTGGGGGGGGAGGCAGCCTAGATATCTGCCTGGGGTGCCAGGACGCTTGGACCACCTTATGTGGCACATTGCCTTTCCGCAGCAGTAGCAGGACTGTGTGCTGCCACTGTGGGATCATGACGAATATCACAGATGGTTCTGCGGATGGCAGAATACCCCTTTGTGGAGAGGCTAAAAAGGTTGGGGCTCATCAGCCTGGGGAAGAGACGTCTGAGGGGAGATATGATAGAGGTCTATAGATTGACTGGAGTGAAACAGGTAAACGTTAAGTCACTTTTTTATGACACACTAGGGGAACTGCAATGTGGCTACAGTGTAACCAATTTTAGTCTTCTAGGTGAAAATACTTTTTCAGTCCTCACGTAATCATACCGTAGGATGTGGTAAAAACTATAGCTATCAGTGTAGCTGGGTAACAATCCATAAACCATTGTGCCCTGCTTGCCCCATTACAGTTATTGGGGATCCTATGTGCCCTTTGGAGACACTGCTAGGTAGTTGTGACCTAGATTGTGCACAGTTGGATACAGGATACTGGGCATGATGGACCTTGGTCTGGCACAGTTTGGCATATTCTGTAGTCTTATGTTCCTATGTGCCATCTAGGCAGCTGCCTGGTTCCCCCTGTGCACCAGCAGCCCCCACTGCATGACCCATGTGCTACCTCCTTTGCCCCCATTTGCACTATCAACATAGTGCCCTTTCATACTTGGGCACTATGCTGTTGCTGCAAATGTAGCATTACTATCACTTTTCTTGGGCTCCCTGTCTGTGCTATAGATTGCTGGCAGTGAAATGGTCTCTCTCTCCTGCAAAAGTGCTTTTACCAACAGGTTTTCATTGGCGGTAACGTCCCGGCGTTACTGTTCCAGCATTAAATGTAGCAGGGGCTTCTCCCTGCCCACTCCCTGCCCATTGACCCTTCTCTCCGCCTTCTCTCCACCCTCTGGGACATTTACCGCTGCCGGTAACATTACCGCATGTTAACATTACCAATGCTCCTTTACCGCCATTTAGTAAACATACCCTGTAGTCTTATAAAGGAATGAACAGACTTCAAGGCGGGGGGGGGGGGTACACTAAACCATCACCGTAAGGTCGACCCATATAACTAAATAGGGCCACCTAGGGGGGCAAAGAAGAGGGGTCCTGCATGCTTGACATTCTAGAAGATATAAAGGAGGCCCACAGGGAAGGATCATAAAAAAATATAGCTGTGATCAGCCAATTTCACTAAACATTTACAAGGAAAATGCAAAAAGAAATCACCCCAGCACGATAGAGCAAAAATTGTCTCCTCCTCTTCTGTGTAGCCCTGGAAACATCAGGGAACATCCTGATCTGAGAGTCCAAGAACACCTTATTGGGAGTACGGAAAAATAATTTCAAAAGCCAATCTCTAATCGGCCTCTAAGGCAAGAGTCACCAAGAAAGAAGCAGTCATCCCTGAGTCAGAGGCCGACCTTTCCAAGAAAGTAGTCAAATCCAGGCTATCAGATAATAACAATGATGATTTCTCAGAATTATCCATAGCTTTAATCTTAGCAGTAGGCAAATAGAAAGCCTTAGAAATAGGTGGAAGTAATTCAGCCGAAACCTTCAATACATAAATCAGAAACTTCTTGAATAGTTCCAGGGCCGAAATAGAAGGCACCTTCAGAAAATTCAACACTCTGAGATTACGACTCCTTGCTGTATTCTCTAAAAACTCCATGTTCCTATGAAGAACCCCAGAATTCTTTACAAACGTTTGGGTAGCTTCATGCATCTGCTCCAGATGACCCTCAAAAGAGGCAACTTTAGCATCCTTACTAGTCTGACCAGATTCATAAGTCACCGACTGCTGCCCAAATGACTGAAGATGCTGAGAAATTGGCGTTGCAAGGAAATAGAAACTTGCATAGAAGGAAAGGCTTCCCACAAACTTTCCATTGTAAAAGTCATAGGTCTCACCGATGTGTCAATGGAATCCTTAACTGGCACCGCTCCTTGGTCAGGGCTAGCCAGATCCGGAGAAGGCTGCGCCTCAGGTTGATATTGCTGAGAATAGGAACAGTAATCTTCTTCCATAGCCGCCCCTTCCACACCGGAACATCCAGCAATACTGCCAGGCTCCTGGTTAACAATTCCGGGGTTAGACAGCTGCATGAACGTCTCAGGAGATGAGGCTGCAATCACTCGCATGCTCGCTCCCAAGTCCTCATTCAGGATCTCAGACGCCGTCTGATCTGGGGGGGATTCAGCTCTCCGGACTAAGTGACACCTCCAGCCCAATGACACCCGAGGGCCCTCCTTCCGTTCCCGTTGTGTCCAGCAGGCCATCCGGAGCTCCAACACCCCTCGACACGGGGCACACAAAAGAATCCATGGGCCCACTAACCACCATCTTCACACCACCTGGGGCCACTGCCAACAAAAGTTTTGCTTTCCGTTTCCTACCCGAGTGCGGCATAGGGCAGAAAAATGCAGAAAGCTGAAAAAGAAAACAAAAGTATGAGCCCCGATGGAGCAAAGTCAGCGGGCGTCTGTTCACGGTGCCATCTTGCCTTAGGAGTATTCTTGATTCAGTGAGAGATTGTATACATGAGAAATGATAATAGAGTCCCACTTTTAATCTGTGGGTGCCTGCATGTACTGCATATATGTGATGGAACAAAAGATGTTCATTCACAGTTATCACAAAAGTTTCCAATCATGTACAACTCGTGTGTCATGCATCTACAGGATGAAGTTGTATGACCCTTTGCAATGTGCTGCAGCAGAGCCAATAAAGTCATGCTGCCAGATGGGTATGATTGCAATGTGCATGCTTGCAGACCCAATGTGCTATCATAACACATAAAAAAGAATAATAATAATGATGTTTGTCCTCGAGTCTATGCTGACTCCTGGTGACCCAGCAGCTCCTGGGTTTTCTAGGCAATGTGACCTGAGGTATATTGCTGTAGCAGCAAAGCGCAGACAAACCAATGATACCAGGAGTCTGTTCAAAAGGTCCAAATCATTTATTTGTGCACAAGTCTCGAACCAATCAATTTCAAAATGGCTGAGCAAAGTTTTCAAGCATTACAACAACTTTTATAGACTTCTGTTCCATTCTAGGTATAGAAAAACATTTCATTGGTCCCGGTAACCTTCCGTACCTCCCGTACCTCTTCTATTGGTCCCGGTACTGATAAGGTTATCTAGTTATGTCCCTCCAGTGGGCATGACACCTGCATACCCCCCTTCTAGTCCCAATTACAATGGTCAGTTCATCAACTTGTTACTTTCACACTCTCAAGGTTATAGAACCAATTTGTACGTGCAGAGGAGCTGGGCTCTGCAACTCATCTGTCAGCACTCCTAATTATTTCTTTGCAGATGTACTTTTTCTTATCAGTAACTTTTAAACATGTCTTTTCTGTATTTTTCCATCTTTCAATACTGCAGTTCTGCTTACCTAAGCTAATTCAATATTTCTACTGAGTTCTATCTTACAATAGCAGCATATTGGGGGATGTGCAATCCTATATGCCTCTCCACAGGCCTCATTTACAGGTCAAGCTAGCCATGCTGGCCTGCTTATGTTCAGACACTGTGGGTCACAGGCCTGCACCTGCCACATTGCCAGGCCTTTCTTCCAAGGCAACGGAGGGTGAAGTGACTTTCCCAAGGCCACAAGTGGGATTTGAATGCTGGTCTGTTCCTTAACGAATCAGTGCTCTAACCATCCAGCTACACCTCCACACCTTTCTCTATAGCATTCTCTAGAATAAACCAGACTATAGGTCCCTGCCTCCAATGGTCTAAACCCAGGACTTGAAACAACCTGGCAGGCGCATTCTGAGACAACTGTAAGCCACACTTAGGGCCTATCTTGTAGCACTATACTAATCATTTGTACAGTGCTACAAAATGTACACAGTACTGTACATAAAGATGTAAGACCCAGTCCCTGCTCATCAGAGCTTACAATCAAGAAGAAAAAATATCGCAAAACTGGGGACTAGAGTATGGTAAGATACACATAAGTAGTGAACGAGAGAGTGAGGGGCATCAGGATACAAAAGCAGCTTCAAAGAGGTGGGTTTTTAGCCTGAATTTGAATAGGGCCAGAAAAGGAGCCCGACGGACTGACTCAGATAGTTTGTTCCAGGCATATGGAGTAGCAAGGTGGAATGGATGAAGTCTGGAGTTGGCAGTGGCAGAGAAGAGCACAGATAAAAGGGATCTGTTAGAGGAACGGAATTCCCGAGGAGGAGTGTCGAGCGAGATAAGAGGAAAGAAGTGAGGAGCTGAAGAATGAATGCACTTGTAGGTAAGTAGAAGAAGTTTGAACTGGATGTGGAAATGGATAGGGAGCCAATGAAGTGACTTGAGAAGAAGGGTTACATGAGCATAGTACCACTGCAGAAGATAAGCTGCACAGCTGAGTTTTGAACAGATTGAAAGGGAGAAAGATGATTCAGAGGGAGATCAGTGAGGAGCAGGTTACAATAGTCAAGATGGGAGGTGACTAGTGAGTGGATGAGGGTCTTAGTAGTGTGTGTAGAAAGGAATGGACACATTTTATTTAGCCATATTTATATACCACCTTTCGCTGGATCAAAGCGGTTTCACTTCACACGGTGAGAGTACATTGAGCAGATACAAGTGTGGGGGTGGGATACCTTCACCCAAGGGGGGGGGGATATAGCATATTTACAATGGTATTATATTTTTACATTACTGTAGTCCTCTTCGGAGGGGGAGGGTATAGCATATTTACAATGATATATTATTTACATTCTTTTACATTTCTGTTCTCTTCAGTCAAGTTTGCATTTTATTACTATTCACATGTTAGGTTCTCTCTGTTATCTCAGTCTGTTCTAGATCTGTTATCCACTGCTTATCTTCTGCTTGCTACCCATTGCTTGCACTGAACCGCTACCCACTGCCTGCTTGTCTGCCTATCAAGTGCTAACTGTTGTTTGCCTAGAACTTGCTACCCACTGCTTGCTCAGACCTTGCTCCAACCACCATGGCCCCACATCTCATTGTCCTCCTCTTCATTATCCTCCCTAACTGCCTCCCCTCCTACCAACACCCACCAACACCCTTCCTCTTCGTTCCCCTACCTTCCCCACTTCCCCCTCCACTCTGCCCCCTAGCCTAGCACCTGCCTTTGAGCTTCCTCACACCATCTCCCGCATTCAACCAGCCCCCCTCTCTACCTTCCTCACTTCTCCCTCCATCCTGCCCCCTAGCCTTGCACCGGCTCTTGAGCTTCTTCACACCATCCCCCGCATTCAACCAGCCCCCCTCTCTTTAAGGAAACCCCACCTTCGCTTCCGCCGGACCTTCTCCACTATACCTCGCTCTCTAATACTCCTTCTCTCATCTGGTAACATCAATCCCAACCCTGGCTCCCCCCGACTTCATTCTCATACTAGAAAAAGTTCTTCACGTGCCCCATCTAATCTCATCCACATCCCACTCCTCTCTCCTTCCACCCTCCCCCACTCATCCCACACTCAATTATCCATAGATATCAACTCCAACCCTACCCCCAAAAATAATCCCTCACATAACCCACCCGATACCATCAATTTACCCCTCATTTCCCCTCCCTCATGTCCCTCTCGGAGAGCGCACTCACCTAGACACACCCACCCATAGCCTGCTCCCTCTAAATCTCGGCACTACCCTAGAAATAGACCCCCATGCTTCTCTGACAAGAAATCCACACGTAACTTATCCAACCTTATCCATATCCCTCTCCTTCCCCCCTCCCCCCCTCTGCCCTCCCGTTTTCATGTGCCCTATGGAACGCATGCTCAGTCATAAAAAAAAAACGCTTTTATTCATGACCTTTTCATCTCCAGTGCCCTATACCTTCTTGCCTTGACTGAGATCTGGCTCCCCCCTGACGACACCACATCCATTGCCTATCTCTGCTATGGAGGCTACCAGTTCTCCTATACACCCAGACTTACAGGTCGCGGTGGTGGTGTCGGCCTCCTACTCTCTCCCTCCTGCCAATTCCAACCTCTTCTGCCACCCCATGGAGACTCCTTCGAAGTCCACTCCATTCGCCTCCTTTCACCAACTCCCCTCCGAATAGCTGTTATTTATTGCCCACCGGACAAATCCAAATCAACCTTCCTCACCGACTTCAACTCCTGGCTTTCTGCCTTCATGGATCCCTCCTCCCCCACTCTTATTCTTGGCGATTTCAACATTCACATCGACAACCCCTCCGACCCACATGCCTCAAAGTTCCTCGCTCTTACCTCCTCGTTTGACCTCCAGCCCTGCTCCACTGCCCCTACACATCTACACGGCACTGCCTTGACCTAATACTATTCTTCAACTCCTCTCCTTCAAGATTCCGCAAATCAATCCTTCCCTCATCTGACCATCACCTCTTAACATTTACTCCTCAACTACTGCCGTCCAAACCTCATCCTATCTCCTCCGTCCTATTTAGAAACCTTCATACAATGCCTGCCTGGTGCGAAGGTAGCGGACCTCACGCGCCACCTAGATAAGGTCTTAGATAGTGCTGGGGAGGAGTCTGCTGTCTTGGTACATGTCGGTACCAATGACATAGGAAAATGTGGTAGGGAGGTTCTGGAGGCAAAATTTAGGCTTTTAGGTAGGAAGTTGAAATCCAGAACTTCCAGGGTAGCATTCTCCGAAATGCTTCCTGTTCCACGCGCAGGACCCAAAAGGCAGGCAGAGCTCCAGAGTCTCAATGCGTGGATGAGACAATGGTGCAGAGATGAGGGTTTTGGATTTGTTAGGAACTGGGGAACATTCTGGGGAAAGGAGGGGCTCTTCCGAAGGGATGGGCTTCACCTTAACCGGGATGGAACCAGGCTGCTGGCATTAACATTTAAAAAGGAGATAGAGCAGCTTTTAAACTAGATATTAGGAGAAAGCCGACAGTCGCCCAAGAGAGGATGGTTCGGAAGAATGTATCCTTGAAGGATACTACCAAAAGCAGAGAGGTTCCACAAGAGAGTAAAGTAGCCCAAATGCCCTCAAGTATGGAGCAGACAGAGCTTAAAGATCCCAATTTACCCATGTCTAACAATAGCCAAATTAACATGAATAAAATACATTCTCTAAAATGCTTTATGCAAATGCTAGAAGTCTAAAGAATAAGATGGGAGAGTTAGAATATATAGCACTAAATGAAAGGTTAGATATGATTGGAATATCAGAGACATGGTGGAAGGAGGACAACCAGTGGGACACTGTGATACCTGGGTACAAACTATATCGTAATGATAGAGCTGATCAAATTGGTGGAGGGGTTGCGCTCTATGTTAGAGAGGGCATTGACTCAGAAAAGGATTAAAGTTTTGCAGGAAACAAAATCTGCTGTAGAATCTATATGGATTGAAATTCCATATAAAAGGGGGAAGGCGATGGCAGTGGGGGTGTACTATCGAGCACCTGGCCAGAATGACCAAATGGATGATGAAATGCTCAAAGAAATCAAGGAAGCTAACAAAAGTTACAGCGCAGTAATAATAATGGGTGATTTCAATTACCCCGGTATCGACTGGGTCAGTGTCACGTCAGGACATGCTAGGGAGATAAAGTTCCTAGATGAAATAAATGACTGCTTCTTGGAGCAGCTGGTTCATGAACCGACCAGAGGGAAAGCCATATTAGACCTAGTCCTTAGTGGAACACCAGATCTAGTGCAAGAGATAAGGGTGTTGGGGCCACTTGGCAATAGTGATCATAGCATGATCGCCTTTGATTTAATTAGTGGAGGAGGGATAGTAAGGAAATCCACAGTACTACCTTTTAACTTTCGAAAGGGAGACTATGATAAAATGAGGAAAACAGTTAAGAAAAAACTAAAAGGAGCAGTTGCGAAGGTTAAAGACGTACATCAAGCTTGGGTGTTGTTGAAAAATACTATCTTGGAAGCCCAGACCAGCTGTATTCCACGGTTTAAGAAAAGTGGAAGGAAGTCCAAAAAACTGCCAACAGGGTTTAAAGGTGAGGTCAGAGAGGCTGTTGTTGCCAAAACAGCATCTTTCAGGAAATGGAAAAAAGAGCCAAACAACGAAACCTGGAAACAGCACAAGCACTGGCAAGTCAAATGCAAGGCATTGATAAGGCAGGCAAAGAGAGAATTTGAGAAGAAGCTTGCTGCGGAAGCAAAAATGCGAAATAAAGACCTTTTCAAGTATATTCGTAGCAAAAAACCTGTGAGAGAGTCAGTTGGTCCATTAGATGATAAAGGGGGTTAAAGGAGCACTAAGAGGCGACAAGGCGATAGCGGAGAGACTGAATGAATTCTTTGCTTCGGTCTTTACTGAGGAAGATGTAGGGATGTTACCCATGACTGAAGTGGTATTTAAAGGTGCGGAAGAATTGAAGGAAATATCGATACAACGGGAAGATGTCTTACAACTATTAGATAAACTGAAGAGTAGCAAATCACCTGGGCCGGATGGTATACATCCAAGGGTATTGAAAGAACTGAAATATGAGATTGCAGAACTGCTATCAGTAATCTGTGAACTATCATTAAAATCATCTCTAATACCTGAAGATTGGAGGATCGCCAATGTAACACCAATTTTTAAAAAGGGTTCCAGGGGTGATCCGGGAAACTACAGACCGGTGAGCCTGACGTCAGTACCGGGAAAAAATGGTTAGAAACCATCATAAAGAATAAAATTACTCAGCATGTAGATAGTCACAACCTAATGGGAGACAGCCAACATGGCTTTAGACAAGGAAGATCTTGTCTTACAAATCTGTTATGTTTTTTTGAAGGAGTGAATAAACAGGTGGACAAAGGTGAGTCAGTTGATATTGTGTATCTGCACTTTCAGAAAGCCTTTGACAAGGTCCCTCATCAGAGACTTTTGGCAAAACTAAAGAGTCATGGGATAGGAGGCAGTGTACTATTGTGGATCAGGAACTTGTTAAAAGATAGAAAGCAGAGGGTAGGGCTAAATGGCCACTTTTCCCAATGGAGAAAGGTGAATAGTGGTGTACCCCAGGGATCTCTGCTGGGTCCGCTGCTTTTTGACATATTCATAAATGACCTGGAAAGTGGAATAACGAGTGAGGTTATCAAATTTGCAGATGACACAAAACTATTTAAAGTTGTTAAAACCCAAGAGGATTGTAAAAAATTGCAAGAGGATCTTGATAAATTGGAAGACTGGGCATCAAAATGGCAGATAAAATTTAATGTGGACAAGTGCAAGGTTATGCACCTAGGGAAGAACAACCCAAACTATGGTTACACGATGCAAGGTTCCACATTAGGAACCACCACCCAGGAAAAAGATTTAGGCGTCATTGTGGATACCATGTTAAAACCCTCGGCCCAGTGTGCAGCGGCGGCCAAGAGAGCAAATAGAATGGTAGGTATGATAAGGAAAGGAATGGAAAATAAAACAAAAGATATTATAATGCCTCTATATCGTTCCATGGTGAGACCGCACCTTGAATATTGTGTGCAATTCTGGTCGCCGTATCTTAAAAAGGATATAGCGATTTTAGAAAAGGTACAGAGAAGAGCCACCAAAATGGTAAAGGGGATGGAAGGATACTCCTATGAAGAAAGGCTAAAAAGGTTAGGGCTCTTTAACCTGGAAAAGAGATGGCTGAGGGGAGATATGATAGAAGTCTATAAATTAATGAACGGAGTGGAACAGGTAAACGTAGATCGATTGTTTACCTTATCAGAATATAGAAAGACTAGGGGACATGCAATGAAGCTACAGGGTAAACTATTTAAGACTAATAAAAGAAAATATTTTTTCACTCAACGTGTAATCAAACTCTGGAATTTGTTACCGGAGGATGTAGTAAGGGCTGTTAGTGTAGCTGGGTTTAAAAAAGGTTTGGACAAGTTCCTGGAGGAAAGGTCCATAAACCATTATTAAGAAGTGACCGAAGATATCAATGCGTGACCCAGTACAAGCATTGTGGAACTTGTGTCTCTTGGGGAAACTGCTAGGTACATATGACCTAGATTGGCCACTGTTGGAAACAGAATACTGGGCTTGATGGACCTTGGTCTGACCCAGTATGGCATATCTTATGTTCTTATGTTCAATTGATCCCCTGACTCTCTCCTCCACCATCTCTCCATCTCTTTCTGCCATTTTATCCTCCAATTCCGTCAATGAGGCACTATCTTCATACAATGCTACATTATCCTCAGCCCTTGACACCCTTGCCCCTCCCACCCCACGTCCTGTCAAATGATCTACTCCCCAACCCTGGCTTTTACCCACTACCCATTACCTATGCATCTGCGCCCATTCTGCCGAACGAACTTGGTCCAAATCCCACTCCCTGGAAGACCTTCTACACTTCAAATTCATGCTTGGCTCCTTCCATTCTGCCTTAGCATTTGCCAAACAAGATTACTATATCCATCTGACCAACTCCCTTGCCTCTAATCATCGCCATCTCTTTAATACCCTCAACTCTCTCCTCAAGGTCCCCCTGCCCCCGATCCCGCCCTCCCTTTCTGCCCAAACCCTAGCCGACTACTTCCACGACAATATTCACGAGATTACCTCCAATTCCTTTCCCCCCCATCTACCTCCCCTTCTTCCCAATTCTCCACTCCCACCCATACTCCCTCTGCCACCCTCACCTCCTTCCCTCCGATCTCTGAGGAAGAAACTGCACTCCTTCTGTCCTCCTCCAAACCCACCACCTGCTCATCAGACCCCATCCCCACCCATCTCCTGCATTCCATCCCCCTCACCATTGCCCCCTCCATCACTCATATCCTCAACCTCTCATTCTCCACTGTAACTGTCCCCGCTGACTTCAAACATGCTGTGGTCACACCCCTCCTCAAGAAACCCTCACTTGATCCCACATGCCCCTCTAACTATCGACCCATCTCCCTTCTTCCCTTCATATCCAAACTATTAGAATGAGCAGTCCACCCTCGCTGCCTCGACTTCCTCACCTCCCAGGCCCTCCTCGACCCACTTCAATCCAGCTTCCGTCCCCTACACTCCACTGAAACAGCACTCACAAAAGTCACAAACAAACATTTCCTGGCTAAATCCAAGGGCCTCTATTCTATCCTCATCCTTCTTGACCTCTCTGCTGCCTTTGACACCGTTGACCACGACCTTCTCCTCATCACCCTCTCCTCGCTTGGCTTCAAGGACTCTACTATCCTGGTTCTACTCCTACCTCTCCAATCGCTCATTTAGCATATGCTATGGTGGCTCCTCCTCCTCCCCTACCCCTCTCCATGTAGGTGTACCCCAGGGATCTGTCTTAGGCCCCCTCCTCTTCTCTCTCTATACCCAAGGCCTTGGTGCGCTTATCTCCTCCCATGGCTTTCAGTACCATCTCTATGCCGATGACTCATAAAGCTATCTCTCTATACCTAATATTTCTCCAGCAACCCAGTCCAAGATCTCTGCCTGTGTTTTGGATATCGCTGCCTGGATGTCTCATCGATGACTGAAACTGAACATGGCCAAGACTGAACTCCTTGTCTTTCCACCTAACTCCTCCCCCCCACTTCCCCCTCTCTCAATGCATGTGGATGCATCTACCATCCTTCCTGTTCCCTCGTCCCGCAACCTAGGGGTTATCTTCGACACCTCTCTCTCCTTCTCCACGCATATCCAGCTTGTAGCTAAGACCTGCCACTTCTTTCTCTACAACATCGGCAAAATCCACCCCTTCCTCTCTGAACACACCACCAAAATACTTATCCACTCCTTTATCTCCTCCCGCCTCGATTACTGCAGCCTACTCCTTGCTGGTCTTCCCGTGAGCCACCTTCTTCCCCTTCAATCTATACAAAATTACGCTGCTAGACTAATCTTCTGCCAGCCTCACCATGCCCATATTACTCCTCTTTTGAAATCACTCCACTGGCTCCCTGTCCGGCTCCGCATCCAGTTCAAGCTTCTCCTGCTGACCTATAAGTGCATTCACTCTATGGCCCCTCAATACCTCTCATCTCTTATCTCTCCCTATGTCCCCTCTCGAAATTTACGCTCCGCTAACAAATTACTTCTATCAATGCCTTTCACCCGCACCGTGAACTCCCGACTGCGTTCCTTTCACCTTGCTGCACCTCACGCCTGGAACAGCCTACCTGCATCTGTGCGCCAGGCACCCTCCCTGGCCCTCTTCAAGTCCAAGCTGAAGACCCACCTCTTCACCGTTGCACTCAGATCCTGTCTCTTTCCTCCTCTCACCCCAACCTCCATCATCGTTTATGACCAACTACAGACCAAACTGTACCTCACCGTACCTTGCGTAGAACCGATTAATGCTTGCGTAGAACCGATTGATGCTCTCCACTGTTTTAACTAATGTACTATTCTAACTAGATTGTAAGCTCCGATGAGCATGACTCTGATGGGCAGGGACTGTCTCATGTATGCTGACTACCTCTTGTAGGTTAACTGCACAGCGCTGCGTACGTGGCACTCTAGAAGTGCGAAATAGTAGTAGTAGTAGTGTTCTGTGTAGTTTTGTTCTGTGCTGGCCCAAGATGCTCCCTGAAAAGGAGGGTTTTTATCTGCTTTCTAAATGCAGGGAAATCCTTGTTGTTGCATATTATGATTGGTAGGGCGTTCCATAGTGAGGGTGCATAGAGGTCGAATACACGGTTGCAGGTTTGAGTATTACATTTTGTTCTGTCATGCAAAACAACGAGAGTATTGTTTGATATCTGCCTAGTAGGCCTTCCAGAGTTCATCTGGGATAGCAGGGTTTGCAGATGAGATAATGGCTGTTGGTGGATTGCTTTATGTATTAGGGTCAGTGCTTTATATTTAATGCGTGCTTCTAGTGGAAGGATGTGCAGTTCTCGTAGGACTGGTGTTAAGTGTTCTTGTTTCTTTGTCCTTTGTATTATCCATGTTTGGGTGTTAAGGGCAGTCCTTAGTGGATTGATGGTGGTGGTGGTGAGTCCTTGGTATATTGTATTGCAGTAGTCTAAGTGAGGTAGTGTCATTGCCTGCATAACTGTACAGAAGTCTTTTGGGTCGATGAGGGTTCTGAGTCTCTGTACCATCTTTGCTTTAAAGTATATGGCTCTTGTGGTTTTTGCAACATGTTGTTTAAAGGATAGTGTCCTGTCAAAGATGATTTTGCCAATGTTATAGATAAAGAAGCGACAGATTTTAGCCATTTGTTGGATGTGTGCAGAGAAAGAGAGAGTGGAGTCAAAGATGACCCCAAGGTTGCGAGCTGAGGAAACAGGGAGGAGTGTAGTGTTATCCACAGAAACAGAGAAGGGAGGAAGGGTAGAGGTGGGTTTAGGGGGAAAGAGAAGGAGCTCTGTTTTGACAGTATACCTGCAGTATGGACTGCACTGGACACTCAGTACTGCATCTGCATAACAGTCACACAGCAGCAGCATTAATCTTCTATGCAAAGGCCAAGCCACATGCGAGAGCAAGGTGCCCTTCCCTCCACTGTACCTCCTAAGCCAAACAACATTCACACACAGAGGTCTGCTGGGTTGCAGTGTGGCACTAATCCCTGAGGCAGTACATGTGCATGCCCTTGTGACCTTCTGTGCACTACAAGATAAGTACTTTTACACATACACTGAACTCGGACTTCATTCATGACCCATGAGGTCCATCCCAGACTATCCTGCCCTCTCCAGGGGGCAATGTACACTTGCACCTTAATCATACAAGATGTGCAGGTATTGGGCAATGCTCCAGTGATTAGAGTCATCACTATGGCTACAATATGGGCTATGTGTGCTGGTATTGCTTAGCCCCTTGATTTCCCAGGATGCACCTCACAATCTGAACACCTATATGCTACTTTTGCCCCTATTGGAGAATGCAGCATTCTGTCACATCAGCTCTGTAATGTGCAGGCACATTGTGTGCTTCATGGACATAACAGCTGCCACATGTACAAGTGTCCTTTTTCAATGGCCACCCTGCTGTTGCACAGAATACAAAACTGCTACCATGACATACCCCACGGAACATCTGCAAGGTGTCAGCCACTCACTTAACATCTGTGCCAGGTCTGTTAGCCGCCAAGAAGATGACTTCATACAAACAGCATGGACATCCAGGAGCCTGGGTAGTGACGGGACTACCATAAAGAAACAAGGCCTATGTCACTGCAGCTTGACCTAGATAGTACTATGTGGATACATAGCTGTGACATGATCATAGCTTGGTCAGGGTGAGAGTGGCCTCTCAGCATGAACAGATGTATGCAGTCAGGCTCGTGCCAGACCCATGTTAAGATCAGCAATTTACCTAACCTTTGACTAATGTACATCCTGTGCAAACTTCTGTTTTAGACAATACCCAGAATCTTCTGCTCTTTATTTGTGTACCCTTTTAGTTTGAACTCGGAGACAGCTAATGCAATGCAAAGAGCACTGAAAACTGGCCTAGAGACAGGCTGCAAGTGCATGTTGACCCACAGTGGCCTATGTCTGTCACATACCAGAAGACCGTGTTCCCTTACACAGCTTTTGGCAGGGAGCATTGGACATAGTGCCATGCTCGTAATCCCATATTATGTCATGTCCGTGGCCCTGGACATTGCAAAAATGGCCAGTGCAGCACATGTGCTCTCCCATGTTTCAGATGCAGTTTTCCACCCTACCCTTCCCCCCCCCCCCAAGAGCACTCGGAAGCATGGCAGGTTGGAAATGGGGTTAGATGTTGGTCCAGTTGCTGGCTACACATATGCCGCCATAGCCAGCCTCTTTGTACTCTAACAATGTCCTTATGACTGTCAGACTCTGTGCCCATGGAGAGTGGGTGAGGCTGTCATGCAAGGCCTCTGATGTGAAACATGCAGAGACTGAATAGGCCCTCATAGTTTCTATGCATCTGAACATAGCCTTTGCCTGGCAATATCATCTACTAGGGGCACATTCAAAATGTGTATGGGATTGTTCCTCCCCAACATTCACCTCCAAGATGACATCCTGTTGCACATTCCTCCTTCTGGAATTGTGCACGCACCATTCAGAGGTCAGTATCCCATTGTCACAATTCGGCAAACCAATGCATGTCGTCTCTGTAAACATAAGTCTGGTTGTTGTTATGGAGTAATTCATAATGTCATGCTGAATGCTGTGGTCAATGATCAGTAGACAGTGTTGAGATAGTGTATATTGTGTACAGATGTGCCTGAGATGGACATATCTATATCAGCATACTGTGCATGGAGCTAAGAGACCCCCAGACTGTACTCTGACTGCAGCTTAGGACAAGAGCAAGATGCATGCAGCTACATGGCAGAAATCTTTCCTGTCTCACCAACTCAGTTACTCCATTGGACATTCACAGAGGCCAGTCCTCCAAGTGAGCCTAGCTTCCAATAAGCTGCAGCTGCACCAAGGGGGCTAACAGTGTTGCCGCTGATACAGCTATTATGGCAGTTGGCATTAATTAGGTCTCTCACCTGTGCAGCCAGGTGTGTCCTGATACCTGGAGGCTCAGTCAGAGGTGAGGGTTGCTGCACACAGACATGTGATGGAGCTCTCCCTGGTGAGATCATGTCCTCCCAGCTCACTCCAGTCAAACCAGCAGGTGATACGGGAGCTGTAGAGCAGTGTCATGTTGGGAGGTAAGTGTAGGGGCATGCTGTGGGGATGGGCCTTGATGATGGTATAATTGAGAATGCATATGAGTGTCACAGCTTTAGGGACAACATGCGTGCAGGCAAAGCTAGTCAGCGAGTGATTCCCACAGGTTGCAACTTCTTACTGAAAACTAACCTTCTACCCATAAATGATGTCTCACAGTTTGTGGAGTTACAGAATAACTGACCCTACATGTTGTATGCACAGCCATAAAGCCTGGGTATAGAAACATAGAAACACTCCAGAATTGCACACAATACTCCAAATAAGGTCGCACCAAGGACTTATACAGAGGCACTATCGCCTCCTTTCTTCTGCTGGCCATTCCTCTCCCTATGCACCCAAGCATCCTTCTAGCTTTCGCTGTCGCCTTTTCTACTTGTTTAGCTACTTTAAGATCAGACACAACCATGCCTAGGTCCTGCTGTTCTTTAGTACTTCACCTCCTATACTATATTGCTCCCTTGGATTGCTGCAGCCTAAATGCATGACCTTACATTTTTTAACATTAAATCTCAACTGCCAAATTCTAGACCATTCTTCAAGTTTAGCTAGATCCCTCCTCATGTTATCTACACCTTCCTGGGTGTCTACTCTATTGCAGATTTTGGTATCACGCACACATGCAGTGCATTGCTGCAGCTCACAGTCCTCTGGACACACACATACACATGTGCACACATGACCCCACTCTCTAAAACAGGTATAAGTTGGCATTCTTACTTGTCCCTTAGCAACATCCAAGCATTAAAGTAATACTAACACCCACTCTGAGTGTGCTTCTGCTATTAACGCCCACACACATCCACTTGTTAATGCTGGCTCAGTGTGTGGGCATTATTAGCACCCTCTACTATCCAGCCACTGTTGATGTCACGTCTCAGTGTAGCCAGAAACTGTCTGGACTCATGCTGGCAAGATGGGTAGGGGCGCACCTGCAGATTCTTAGGATAAAAGTTAACACACCCGGACATATCACTCATGATCCACAGGCTGGTCTTCAACCCATGACCCTTTTCTCTCATGCACAGTAGCCATAGTTAGGAGCCACAGAACAGCCATGTGGGAGTGTGGGTGCATCACCTCATGTGTATATATGGGCTCTACTTTAGCTGCTAGTGACATGCTTGGCATGCCCCTGACAGTACAAACAGCAGCATTGCGCATGACGTGCAGGGCAGGGCCAAAGGTATTTTCTGCACCAGGCAGAAGCTGCTGCAGCTGTGACCCCCACTCCCACATGTTGCTAACATGGCTGCATGGTGGCAGTAGTTGTGGCATGAATCCTTTGTAACAGCAGAGGCATGTATGTGTGCCGCTGCTGTCACAGCAGAATTGCACAGACATTGCAGGTGTACACCCTAGGCAGCCACCTAGTAGACTAGTCAGCCCCACTGAGTTGCAACCGTGGCATTGCATTTGGCACCAACAACATAGTGCCCTTTATTAGGAGGGCACCATGCTGTGACTGCCACTGGACCATAACTATCACTAATTTCAGGGCTAGAGTCTGGGAGATGCACACTGCATACATGTGAATGGGCTCCTTGTGTAGTGTTTAATGCATAAAAATGGCTCTCCCCCTGCAAGGGAGCCCTTAACACCTGCTTTGAGCATGCTGTCTCCACCCACGATCCACCCAGTTAACTCCCCTTCTCTACCTCCTTATACATTAACACCCGATAAGGCTACTGGCCATTAAACTGACACTTTCCGCCGCTTTAACTGCTATCGGGCGCTAGTAACTCTTGCTAATGGAACCTTTGCATCCTTAACAGCCCTTAGTAAATATACACCCTAGACTTTGCTTCCCCTGGAAAAAAAAAGCTAACATCTGAATGTCATCTGTATGCCACCTATCCAACTCTCATGCCAACAGTGCCAAGTAAATATTAAACAATATAGAGTTTAATACTCATCCCTGTGGAACCCCCTTTCTCAGTGGATACATGGATGAAAGCTAACCTTGCCATGCAACATGTGGAAGCTGATTCAGACAGGGGCACATCTGGGCCGTCCAGATGGCCAAAATATGTACGGGCCCGATTTGTGCCCTATTCTGCAACCATGGGAGCTATACGTTCCCATGGTTGCAGAATCAAGGCACTTAGATGGCCCAGTGCACCCCCTATTCAGATATTGGAGACGTCCCGTGCACTACCCAGCCAGCCCTCTTAGCATTTCTGCTGGTGTGCCAGTGACGTAGCATCCTGTTACCATGGCACTGGCACGTCCAGCAGGAGCACCCAAAGCCTGACTGCACAGCATGCCATTTTCCCCGCCACCTGATCCTCGGCAGGGCAGCCAGGGCCAGGACCGGGCGGTGAGACACCCCGGCGCAATGTCTGTGGGGTGGCTGTAGGACCCTATCTCCCCTCTGCCCAGCACTTATTCCAAGATGAGGCTACTGGACGTACAGAGGCCTGACCTGAATGACCTCTATATGTATGGGATCTTCGGCCCGACCCCTCTCCTCCTTCATGCCTCCCACTCCTGCCCCCATCCAGCTCCCCCCGCACAAAAGCCTTGTAAGTGTGTGGAGAACAAAGGATGGAATTGGAAGCAGCAGCTGAGTGTAGATTGTATGTCCAACCCGGATGTACAGCCCAACTATTTGGGCCTCAGAATCTACCTCATTGTGATCTTCCCTCAAGAAAAGATGCAAACCAAGAGAGCACCCTGTCCTGAAGCCAGGCCTGAAATAACCTATCAAATCCCTGCTCCATCCCTCTGACGGATGCTGTCCATCATGGCAACCAAAACTGATTCTGTATTATGAATCTCTCAAAAACCTGACAGCAGGGGCGGCCCAAGGGGGGTGTGGGGCCATGTGCGGAGACTCGGTGCGGGTCCTCATTTGCATAAGGGGCCTCATTTGCATAAATATTTGCATAATGTTACCATATACTAACTTTTAGTAAACATGCCTCTTAATGAGTGTATGGATAAAGAAAGACTAAAAGATTTCTACATTACTATAATCCAGTGCCAACCACCAGACACATTAGGAACTACTACAAACACTGCCCATTTAGAACCCATTGCAAACCCGCCGTATCCTAACAGCACTACCAGGACTCATAAAGCACCATACCCTACCTATCAAAAGGAAACGCTGCAAATATTAAACCAATACATTTCAGAGAACAACAATACATGACCTACTGGGGAAAGAGAACAAGTGGCAATGTCAAATAGGAATTACATAAACAGAATACCTCAGCTCAGTTACACATGCAGAACATAGACCATCACCAAACAAGGAATCACAATTTAGAAACAGGAAGACAATAATTAAACTGGGAATCCCAAAAGCTAAACTTGGAATGTATAACACTGTAGAAATAAAACTATACATTAATTTGCTCTTGAACTAAACAAAGCGCAGACGATAATGATGCACATTTACCAGAGCTGACATATTCCAATTAATAAATTCAAAATAAAGAGATATTTTTCTACCTTTTGTGCATTTTTTTTCAGCTGCAATTGCTCCAGCCACTTTCTTCTGGTTTCTTCATGTCTTCTGCTAACTCTCCATCGTCTGCTGTCCATTTGTCCTTTCTTCTCTCTTCTAGTTTTTTTCCATTCTCTCTCTACATCTGCTTTAACATACTAATCTTTCTCCTTTTGCTCTTTCCTCATTCCTATTTCATCCACTCAAATTTTACCCCTCCATCCTCAATCCCCACTTACTCTCCCAATACCCGGCCAATTGTAGATTTTTTATCCCTCCCACACAAAATATTTTTCCCCTCTCCATTTTACTCTCCCAGCCCCATCCCATTCTAATCCTCCCCCAACATCAGCTCCCTTCTAGTTCCAGCCTCACCCAGCATCCATTCCCTTCTAGTCCCTGCATCAGCCCATTTCCAGTCCTAGCCCCCATCAGCCCATTTCCAGTCCTAGCAACCCCACAACCCTAAACAAGTCCTAGCCCCTCCCCATAAACCCACTTCCAGTCCTAACCCCCATCACCCCATTTTCAGTTTAAGCCCCCCCTATAACCCATTACCAGTCCTAACCCCCATCAGCCCACTTCCAGTCCTAACCCCATCAACCCATTTCCAGTCAGCCCCCCAAAGCCCATTGCCAGTCCTAACCCCCCCATCAGCCCACAGCCCATTACCAGTCCTAACCCCATCAGCCCACCTCAAGTCCTAACCCCTCCCCATCAGCCCATTTCCTGTCCTAGCCCCCCCATAGCCCATTATCAGTCCTAACCCCCCCCCATAGCCCATTACCAGACAGCCCCCATCAGCCAACAGCCCATTACCAGTCTTAACCCCCCATAGCCCATTACCAGTTCTAACCCTCCCAACAGCCCACAGCCCATTACCAGTCCTCTCCCCATCAGCCCACCTCCAGTCCTAACCCCTCCCCTTCAGCCCATTTCCTGTCCTAGCCCCCCATAGCCCATTATCAGTCCTAACCCCCCCATAGCCCATTACCAGTCCTAACCCCATCAGCCCACCTCCAGTGTTAACCCCCATCAGCCCATTTCCAGTCCTAGCCCCCCCAATAGCCCATTACCAGTCCTAACCCCCCCAACAGCCCACAGCCCATTACCAGTCCTAACCCCATCAGCCCACCTCCAGTCTTAACCCCCCCATCAGCCCATTTCCAGTCCTAGCCCCCCCCCCATAGCCCGTTACCAGTCCTAACCCCCCCAACCGCCCACAGCCCATTACCAGTCCTAACCTCATCAGCCCACCTCAAGTCCTAACCCCTCCCCATCAGCCCATTTCCTGTCCTAGTCCCCCATAGCCCATTACCAGTCCTAACCCCATCAGCCCACCTCCAGTCTTAATCCCCCCAGCCCATTTCAGTCCTAGCAACCCCCCAACCCATTACCAGTCCTAGCCCCCCATAGCCCACTCCCAGTCCTAATCCCACCAGTACATTTCCAGTCCTAATCCCCCATCACCCAATTTTCAGTTTAAGCCCCCCCATACCCCATTACCAGTCCTAACCTCCCCATCAGCCCACTCCCAGTCCTAATCCCACCAGCCCATTTCCAGTCCTAATCCCCATCACCCAATTTTTAGTTTAAGCCCCCCCATAGCCCATTACCAGTCCTAACCCCCCATCAACCCACTTCCAGTCCTAATCCCATCAGCCCATATACAGACTTAGCTCCCCCATAGCCCATCACCACTCCTAACCCCCCCAGCCCATCACCACTCCTAACCCCCCCAGCCCCCCCATAGCCCATCACCACTCCTAACCCCCCCAGCCCATCACCACTCCTAACCCCCCCAGCCCCCCCATAGCCCATCACCACTCCTACTCCCCCCAGCCCAGCCCAGCCCAGCCCAGCCCAGCCCAGGGAAAAATGTTTTTAAAAGAAAGCTGTCTGCTGCCGCTGCCGGGGCCGCCGCGGCAGAATCGAGTGTGCCGCGGGGCCCCCCCTGCCCAGCAGAGCCGGCCCACCCCAGGATCACCTCTCTCTTTCAGCTGCCTGCAGTCACACGCGCCGACTTTCAGAGCGCGAAGGAACTAGTTTCCCTTTCGCGGCTCTGTTAAGCCTGCGGGGGCTGATGGGAACTTCCCATCAGCCCCCGCGGGCTTAACAGAGCAGCGAGGGAGAAACTCTCCTCTCACGCTCTGAAACCGGCGCGTGTGACTGCAGGCAGCTGAAAGAGAGGTGATACAGGGGAGGGCAGGCTCTGCTGGGCAGGGGGGGCCCCGCGGCACACTCGATTCTGCCGCAGCGGCCCCGGCAGCGGCAGCATACAGCTTTTTTTTTTTTTTTTAATTTAACTTTTAGATCAGAATGTTTTTTGCGCGGGGCCCCCTGAAACACGGGGCCCTGTGCAAAAAACATTCTCGCTCAATGGACGGGCCGGCCCTACCTGACAGGCAGGGTGTAATGACCTCCTCTTAGTTATAAAAAAAAAAAAAATCATTGCATGAGATTTGACTAATTTTTTCCATTGCTTTTGTAAGAAGGAGGATGTTAGATATGGGCAGGGCTTGTTTTTGAGGGGGTACATGGTGGTACGGAGTACTGGCACCTTTTTCTTTGCCTGCCAAGTTGACCCCTGGTTCTCATGTACTAATGAATGAGCCCTGCATATGAATATTGGTATCTTTTTTGCTAGGAAGAATGCACTGGATATGGGACAATAATCAGTCAATCTAAGCCCTCAATAAGCCTTATTTTTTATTGGGGTTATGACTGCTCTTTTCAATACCAAATGAACCTCATCTTGCCAAAAAGAGGAAGTGATCCATTCTACCTATTAAGGGGCAGCCAAAACCCCCACTATAGATAACATTCAAACAGACAGGGCATCCAGCTAAATGGCTGCAGACTTTATCCCAGCAATCACCCTTTTCACTTCCTTAACTGTAACTTTGCCAAGTGATCATCATTCCCCTTTCCTGGAGGCTCTCTCCTTAACTTTTATACCTGCCACATCCTCTGTTGCAAATCATTAAGCTTACTACCCCTCACCCCTACTTTTGAGCTGGAACTTAATTTCGCACATTTCACAATGAAAAATGAGGCAAGATCCTAACATATGTACTTAATACTTTGCAGCACTCCTTGATGATGCTTCTGCCCTGAAAATTCTGTCACCTGGCAGTACTTTCAGTGTGAGCATGCACATGGGTGGAGGGCAAACTATTAAATACGATAATGTATAAACATTCCTTAGAAAGCTAGGCACGGGTGCTTACGCCAGCCCTAGGTGTTTACAGACATTTATATAACTATTTTATAAAGCAAAGTAGGTACCCTGCCTTGCTTTATAAAATAGGTTCAAGATAAGTGTGTTCTGGTTGACTAAAACTAGGTGTCTGGTTATAAAATTACCCTCTTTTATGTATTTGGCTCCGATTAAACTGTTAAGTAGTCCTGGAGCTTATGAGCTTATCTAATGTATATATAATTATGTATAATTATGTAGATAGTTATCCCCAGTTTACACCCAGTTTATCCTCCCTGTTATCTGTAAACCTAGATCAGTCATGTACTGACAGGTATGTTGTTGTTCAATGTAAACCGCACTGATGATGAATAGTGCGGTATATAAAAAATGTTAAATAAAAATAAATAAAAAATGACAGTAACTGTATATGTATTATCTATTCCTATGAGGCTCATTCCTCCTTCGACTTGGGGAATATACAATCTTGGCAATCACCGAGTCTTATAAATTACCTTGTGGGCATGGAAGGATTTTCTTGTTCGTATACTCAATTTTGTAAGATCTTTAAAGATAGCCTTATAAAGTCTGAGGGTATCTACCTGAAGGAATTCATAACCTAGTTTGAAGCCACATATTGAAAAAAGATTGTTCAGTCAACCTTTTTAAAAATCTGGTTGCTTTGACAATTAAAACCCTATTCTGACTGTAGCTGAATTTGTATGGTATGTCAGGCCTTGACTATTGTAACATTAGCGTGGTTGGTTTTCCAACAGTTTCTTTGAAGTTGTTTTTTTGTTTTTTAGTGCAGTCAAGTCAGTGCTGACTCCTGGCAACCCAGCTGCCTCTGGGTTTTCTTGGCAATGTATTACTGGAGGGAGATTACCAGGCCTTTTCTTCTGAGGCAATGGAGGACAAATTGACTTGCCCAAGGTCAATAGGAGTGCCAGTGGGAATTAAACCCTTGATCTTCGGGATACTAGGTAGTTGTTCTAACCACTAGGCTACTCCTTCCTGAAGTCATTACAGCTTGCCAAAAATGTGGCTGCAAGAGTGGTGATTAGAAATGGACTAAGCAATCATATGCCCCTTGTTTGCTTGAATTATATTGGTTACTGATTGTGTTTTGAATCAAATTCAAAGCTGTTCATGGAATATCTTCAGTTTAACTTAGATCTTTACTGCAAATTCATCAAGCTCTCAACTGCTTTGGGCTTGCCTTCAAAGCTTTTTTGGTTTTATGTTCAGTTATGCTGAAAAGCATTCCCAAAGTCATACCACTGCATACTTTACCTAGTTGTTGATAGAAGAAAAAGATAAGACTGCCAATCAAACCTGTTTTTGCTATGCTGCCTCTCAAAAATTCAGGGATAATCAAAAGGCATCTGCAACTGAACCTAATAATCAAATGGCCCAATCTGGTTAGGACCACCGAATATTATGTCTGACCACCTTGGTACTATTGGATAGTGCTGGGAAGGTATGGGGGTGTCACTATCCAGACAACTATCCACATAACTTAAGATAGCAATGGTTAGTACAAAAGACTGACAGCTGAGTATCACTAAATCACCTACAGTAATCCTTAAAATATTCTAGAAGCAATGTTTTTGTTCATTGTATCCAAAGACCAGCAGCCCTGCTACTAAAATCTCTACTTTGACATTGCAGAACCAATATAAAACAAACAAACAATCTTAGAAAATAAGCATGAGAGAAAAGTATATGTTAGGCAGATTGAAAATAAAAACAGACCTTTTGTGGTCTGCTATTATAAGAAGCAGAATCTTTCTAAGCAAAGGCCAATTCTTGCCAAGATTCTGACCTGGAATTATCCACATAAATAAAAAGTGCTCATTTTGTGGGTACCCTTCTATAAAATTGTTTGACTGCTCTTAAACATCTTCCATGCCTGTCCAATTTCCTACTTGACCCCAGTTCAAACTCTGTACATAGAGAACTAGGTGGATTCTGGCCTTCCCTGCAAATAAAGCTTGGAAAAAGCTGCATGTTGGCTGCATCAACAAACAAAGAGTCTTGCATGTGATAAAGATGCATGTTTTACCTCATCTGAGATTTAAAGTCTCTAAAACAATTTAGTGGGAAACTGGAAGAACTACCGGCTGCACGGAACGATGGTGGAATGCAGTAATTCTGATATGGAGTAGTGGGAACAGCTATGATATTCAGGAAACATTTTCATCGTCCAAAGTATTCCCTAATGCCAAGGCTCTGGAACAGTAACAAGCCACTACATGTGATTAGTAACTTGAGCCTTAATTCACCTCAAGAAGTACAAGTGAATGTCAGCATTAACCTCATATGTTTTTAAGCATGTTGTCATTTTGCTTTATGTTAGGTCATTGATTTATTGGTTACTGTTCCTTTGGGAAGTCAACATTTTGGCACCTAGATTAATTCATTTCAGGAGATGCCAGAACTAGATTGTAGATTCTTAGAGGCCATCCATTGTGCCATTTATTATTATATGGACGAAGACAAAGGAACTCGCAAATGACAATGGAAACTAGCCCAAATTATGACTTTAAGCCTCATTTTGCCTAGAATGTTGAGGCAGGAATAGGGACATCCAAGTCAGAATGCTCATAATTCCCCCTTATTTTAGAAAAGACTCTGCCAATCTGGGAGTCTTTGGTAAACGAAATACAAGTGTATTTATGGGCCTAAACAACAGGGGCATCGATTTCAGAAAGCTGCACATCTAGGAAAAGAGAGGCATTACTTGACAGGTTCAATACACTTATAGGAGCTGATTTCTGGGACTTATACCCAGGGGCAGTGAATATCTTTTTGGATTGGGGGGAGGCAAATAAACCAACCTCCTTCTTGCCTATCAAGTTCCTTAGATTCTAATGTTCATGGATACAAAGGACTGCAAGATTGTTTGCACCTGCTTTTTCTGAGGGTAGATAGGAAACTGCCATCTGTGCATACTGAGCGCCCCCCGGGAATACCTCTCTTCAGTTCAGCTAAAAGAGCATGCATACTTCCAGCTGAGCAGAGGAAAGCCGTTTCTGACAGCCAATTTACCTGAGTAAACGGTTTAAAAAGGTCCCTTAATATTATGTCTGGAACACTCCCATGCCAGTTTATAATTTGTTTAGCAAGGAAATCAGATGTACTATTATTCAGATTCAGCATGTACTTACCTTTTGGATTTCAGCTCACACCTTTCTCAGAATTTCAAGGTGAGCTTCTTTCAGGTACAGTAGGTATTTTTCTGTTCCTGGAGGGCTTGCAATCTATTCGGCTTGTTTACTAAAGTGCGGCAGGGAGCGCAGGGTTAATGTGCAAAGTTCACACATTCCTACTGCACCGAAGGGCAGCAACCATGGTAGACACAAGGGGTGTGGCAGCGCTATGTTACTACCAGTGCACTAGTTACGTCGCTAGCGCAGAAGTATCGAACGCACGGCACTAGCACATGCACAGTGCACGAAGTTGCACTGTGCATTGTGTCACCCTCACGGTGGCCAGCCCAACGCCTAGGGCGCTGAGTCTTGGTCTGCCTGTGGTGTTCCTGCCTCAGAGAGCGTGGGCTTGCTTTAACTCTGCAAGGCCTTCTGGGAATGTAAGTCCCTTTACCCTTTGAGCACAGATGAGTTGCAGTCGAGTGTTTCAGGCAATGACAATAATTTATTTTCCCCTTCCCGGCGGATTAAATGCAAGTGAATAACTCAGGACAAAACATGCCATACAATTGGCTTGAGGAAATTATACATGAACTCAGGTAAATTAGCCTTGTTAGCTTCAGGCTTTAAACGTGCAGTGCTTGATACAAAACAAAACCACAACAGCTTCAATTAGCAAAGAAAATGTTCCCTTTTCTTCTGCTGCTTTTACCGTCTCTCACAGACACTGTTCAGCATAGGGAATTCACATGGTCAGCCAAAGATAATGTACAGTCCATCCGATCATCCACTATTTCATTATGGACAGAGTCTATCTGCATTTCTTCAGTATCAGGAATAGCAGGGTGTGTCAATAAACTGCTATCCTGATCTTTGAAACAAACGGTTTCTCTGACCTCACGTGGTTTCTCTCTGTAACGCTCTCCTGAGCAGGGTTGTAAACTACCATATATGCTGTAGTTTTTGTCCAGGGAGTTTGCTACTTTCTGGTAACTATAGGGAACTGCTTTATAGCTAGGTTCAAACTTATATGAATTATTAAGCCTACCTTTTGGCTTTGAAAGGGAAGGAACTCTCCACTCTGCAGGGTTAGACTGGTTCTCAAACACAGCTGGTGTTTGCTTGCCTCTCAGCCTATTAACTTTCCCCTCAGATGTACCGGTATTCTCCAGCCAGCCTGTCTCTCTCCTTGGAGCGTGTGAGCTTTGCCAAGCCTGCCTCTCAGGAAGATTCTTCTCTCTCCTGCCTTTACCAGACCACCCCTGTCCTGGGTTGCTTCCTTCTGGCCTCAAGAATATGGCTCCCTTGGTTCTCATTCCTCCTTGACTCCTTCTAGTCAGCGTACTCCTTTGCTGGCTTCCTTTCTGGTTCTCCTTCTCGTCCTCCCTCCGGTTCTGCTTGCTCCAAGCTAATGACCACTTTTTATCATTGTAACTCTCAGGGCTTAGCTGTGCCCTGCCCTGAAACAGGTGAAACTCATTACCTCCTGAGCTAGGGAATACGTCACTGACTGCCTGTCAGTTTCTGAAAGCAAATCCTCATCTTTCCCTATCTTTATAGGCTCAGAAGGGACTTCTTCATGACAGATCCCCTCCCCCCCCTTAAGATAATCCGGGCTGACGAGCTACTGCTCGGATAGCACGTAATCCCTAATGGGGCGCTAATGTGCTTTTCTACCCTAACTAGGCGTGCTGCCGCTGACCTCTCATGCCAGGGCCTAAGAACGTTTAAATGGTAGACTTGGCAATGTCCCCTATTGTTTTCTACCACGTAGGAAACGGGACCTGCTTTTTCTACCACTGTACATGGACCTCTCCATTGGGACTCAAACTTTGGTCCAGGGTCTGCTACCATAATTATGACTTTATCACCTACTGCTAACTGCCTAGGCCTCATCCCTCGGTCATAATATTTCTTTTGCCGCTGCTGACTAGCCTTCAGGTTTTCTATTGCTGCCTGAGAAGTCCTCTTTAGCCGGCTTCTCAACTCCTTTAAGAAGTGAGGCACCCCTACGTCCTGAACTTCTGGCTCCACTTATTGCTCTCGTAAAATGTCTAAAACCCCTCTGGGAGCATGACCAAATAATAATTCGTAAGGTGATGCCCCTAGGGATGCCTGCGTATGCTCGCGACAGGCATATAAAATGAATGGGAGCAAAGTATCCCATTCAGACATTTTCCCATTCAGACCCTGTCTCAACATCTGTTTAATGGTCTGATTTAGACGTTCAACCAGTCCATTGGACTGGGGGTGGTATGCGGCCGTTTTTATATGACACACCCCAAATGCGTCCCACACTTGTGCGAGGTACCTTGATACAAAGTTACTGCCTTGGTCTGTGAGCATTTCCTGTGGAAACCCCACCTTGCAGAACAACTTAACAAGCTCTAAGGCTATCGTCCTAGCTGAAGTACTCCTCAAGGGTATCGCCCAAGGAAAACGCGTGGCCTGATCTATTATTACCAATATGTATTGGAACCCTCTTGGCGTCTTAATCAGGGGTCCTACAATATCCATTGCCATCCGGCGAATTGTGGTTGATATTGTGGGCGTAGGTATCATGGGCACTGCCCTTGGCTTGGTGGAGGTCACAAGCTGACATGTGGAACATGACTCACAGTAGCGGGTGGTCTCTTTAAAAAACCCCGGCCAATAAAAACGGGACAGGATTTGATCCAACGTCCCCTGGATCCCTTTATGGCTGCCTGCAGGGTGATCATGGGTCAACCTTAGCACTATTGCCTTAAATGTAGTGGGTACTATTAACTGTTTCCTTACAGCTCCTGTTTGTGGCTCATTGGACTCCCTATACAACACTTCTTTATCTAGGAAGTATATAGTTACAACTGGTATATAGTTACAACTGGTATGTTCTGCCTAATGCGGTACAGACAGTACTTCTGTTTAAATTGTTACACACTCTGTTATAGCTGAAATATCCTGATTAGTTGTTGAATCATTGAATTATGCAAGTTAAGATGTTCTATGTAATAAGTTATAATGTTCAATGTTCTATGTAAACAAACTCTGCTTTGTTAACTGTTGTTAATTGTACACCGCAACTGATCGCTGGAAGATGCGGTATATAAATAAGTGTTAAATAAATAAATAAAATAGGAAAAACCTAGGAAGAGTCTCTCTATCCGTTTGAGCATATTCAAATGCTCGTTTCAATGCGGGGTCAGCTCTTTGTTCCTTAGGAAAGGACGGGAATTTCCTGACTAGATCAGCAGGTACCCAGGGCAACCCCTCTCCGGCCTGCAGTTTGGCCCTCCCTTGGGTCCTACGTTGTCTCTCCCGGCGCCTATCCGCTTTTCCTTTCCTGACCTTTTTAGAAGGGGCATTGACTAGGTCATCATGTACGGGAAGCAACTCTGATACCTCCTCCTCTACCAACTCATCCTCACTCTCTGAGGGCTCACTCCTATCTTCAGGGAGTTCCTCTCCTCCCTCTGGGGTTTCATCCCTTACTCTGGAAGTTCCTGCCTGGGACCTAGTGGAGACCAGGTTTGTTTTTACACTTAAGCCCTTCTCCACTCCTCTGCAGAATAGGGGCCAGTCCCTCCCCAACACAATATCGTAGGGAAGCCGTGGGACAACGGCCACCAAAACCTCTTTTTGGGTCCCCAACCCTTTTATGGAGAGCCTATATAGTGGATAATAGGATGAAGCCACATGCACACAATGTATCTTAACACGGCCCTCTGCTTGACTCGGTGCTGACCTACCATGAGCCTCCACGGCCTGCCAGAGCTTTTCAGAGACCATGCTCTGGTCAGCACCTGAGTCAAGCAGTGCCTTAGCCATAATGCCTTGGACTTCTACATTCAACCGGAAGCCTTCTTGCACCGGTTTCCCTTTTCCAGACATTAGTGCAGTCCGCACTGTACAACTCTTCTGGAAATGTCCTGTCTTCCCACAATTGTAACACTTTCCCTTTGTCACAGGTAAAACAGTATTTACATTAGTCACATTTGCTTTTCTGCTTCTTTCTAATCCTGCAAAGTTGCTTGTTCCAGCCCGCTTCAGAGCGCCTCCTGTTGGCCTGCCCGCCAACTCCGCTTCAAAGTAACGCTCTGTAAGTATGGCTGCCTCTGCAGTGGTCTGGCAACTTTGTCGGATTACACAGGTACACTAAAAAAATTTTTTTTTAAACTGCCTCTAATGTTTCGATTGATTTTTACGTTTTTTGGTGCGCTGAATCCAAATCTGGTAACCAATTTGCTCCCATCACGTACAGATTTTTTGCTATATTGGGTTAGCAGTTTGAGGTGAACGTTTCAGATTGAGTGCGATCGAGATAAAAGTTTCTTGGATGAATTCTTTATACTAATTGTTTAGTAGTTATTCAAATAAGAATAAAGAAAATTGTAACAAGGCAGCACATAAGAATAGAGTAATGTCAACAAAACACACTGTGATGGTAGCAAAATTGTCTGCACTTAAAACAGCCACATACATGTGCACAAACATTGAGCATATAAGAGCGAGGTTAGACACAAAGCAAAGCAAAGAAATGTGCAAAAAATGTTGTACAGGTATGTATGTAAGAATAGAAAACGCAAACCGCACCATTGCAATACATGAAGACAAACACCCGATGGTGTGAAAATAAAATTCTAATAAATGAGATCCGACACTGTGGTAATAACTAGCAAATTTTTATTTCAAAGTTTAGTAAAAACACGATATTTGTCAACACAGTTTAGATTTTAAAGTCATTCTTGGGTCAATCAATCTCCTGGTGGGCCCGTTTCTTCTTCCCCCGAATGCTTCTCTTGGTGTGCTGCTTGGCGTATTTTTCATCTGGGGTTTCCCGCAGCAGCAACCAGCAGAAATCAGCCATCATAGTGGTGTTCCATCTTCCTTGGTACCTTCTCTCTGCGTCCTTGATGTCCTGGTGAAACCTTTCACCTTGTTCTTCACTGTACGCCCCCAAGTTTTCGGGAAAGTAGTTCACATGGGAGTGCAAGAAATGGACTTTCAGGCTCATGTTACAGCCTTGTTCTTTGAAGGCATTGAGCATCCTGGCAACAATATCCTTATAGTTCTCATCCCGCCTGTTCCCCAAGAATTTGAGAACAACATCCTTGAAGGAATCCCAGGCTTCTTTTTCCTTCTCAGACATCGTTTCAGCGAATGCTCCATCTGAAATGAGTTTCCTTATATCAGGGCCAACAAACACTCCTTCCTTTAGCTTTGCTTCAGAAAGTCGGGGGAACTTTGAGCAAAGGTACCGAAAGCACTCACCATCTTTTGGAAGGGACTTGATGAATTGCTTAATGAGACCCAACTTAATGTGGAGAGGTGGTAATAGAATTTTATCACGAGGTACCAAGCTCTCATGAAGAACATTTTTCTCACCGGGTCTCAAATACTCCCGAATTGGCCAGTCTTTTTTCCCCCAGTGTAGATCGCGGGCCCGGTTATCCCACAAGCAAAGGAAGCAGGGATATTTGGTGAAACCGGATTGCTGCCCTAATAGCATGGATATAATTTTAAAGTCTCCACAAATCATCCACTTATGCTCATCATAACGAATCTTCTGAAGAATCAGGGCCAAATTCTCGTATTTTTCTTGGAGAATAACAGAGTGAGCAATAGGAACTGAAGCGAATGTGTTGCCATTATGAAGAAGAACACCTTTTATGCTGTCTTTTGACGAATCAATGAACAGCCGCCATTCAGCAGGATCATACTTGAGTTTAAACTTTTCCATCACTCCGTATATATCGTTGCAAAATACCAAATCTTCCTCTTTGCTGAAATACTTCAAAAATTGTGTCTCGCGGTTGCGGTACCAATAAAAAGTTGTTCCTGGTGACAATAGATGTTTCTGTTTAAGCCGAGAACCTAGCAGTTGGGCAGCATCTTTTGGGAGTCCTAAATCCCGGACTAAATCATTCAATTCAGCTTGAGAGAAAAGTTCAGGTTTCGGATCTGGTTCAGTTTCAAACTCGGAAGTACTGGACTCATCGGGAAAAGCCATCTGATGAGTCTCATCATGATCAGAACCGTCCACACAAATATGATCCAAAGATTTTGGTGGTTCAGGCACAGATACTTCGTTGCTATGAGGGCATAGGCCTAATTGCTGAGGGAAGGTTGGGGTAACTTATTACGTTCTTATTTTTTAAGTTGTATCCCTTCACAATGCAAGAGCAAAAATAGCAGTCACTGCTGTGGTCTCTTTGTTCACGCCACATCATAGGTATTCCGAAACGAAATGCTTGTTTTTTACCTTTCATCCATAAGCGTAGATCTTCCTCACATGTCTTGCACACTTTGTGAGGAGCCCACGGTTTGTCTTGATCGCCTAACTTCAAACCGAAATAGGCGAAATATACTTTTTTAATAAATGGAGAAATGTTCCTCTGCCGCTTTTTCACGGTATATTCCCCACAAATAAAACAAAAACTGTCCGGAGAGTTGACACAACCTCTGGCTCTGTGAGCCATCACAAATACACAGCACTGCAAACTACAACTGTAGTGAACCACTTCAGAATAAAGCTGGATTACGACTGAGCAAACAAAAGGTAATAATGAACTTGCAAGAAACTGAAATTTGACAGGAACGTTCATGTCGCAACCACCGTGTTTGAGCGAGCGAACGAGGCGAGGCGAACAGGAAAGAACATGCGCCAGCGCGACTACTGGATTTAGCCCCCCGCCTCCCAATTGTCCTGTTAATGTATAAAATGAATACAAAACACTCTAAAATATCATGAGGGAGTGTTTCTAGTTAGTTAACCATTACAACCTCTATTTTGGGCCAAGAAAATAAACTGCAGTCGGCTAAAAAGAAATTATGTGAACATTCCTTATATGGGTAAGAAATCTAATTTTGCAAGAAAACGTGACGTGATGGAACATTTTGTCTATTTTTCCTGGATTCAGCACCCCAAAATCTATAGGAATCAGTTGCAAAACTGGAGGCAGTTTTTTGGTAGTGTACCTGTGTTATGAAAGATTTTACCTCAGGAGGTACTGCCTCCATGAATTGCTCCAGAATGACTGTGTCTATCACAGAGTCCAGGGTTTTCCCCTCTGGAACAAGCCATTTCCAGGCCAAGGCTTTGATCCTTTGATATAATGCCTTTGGCGTCTCATTAGACGTAAGCCTAGATTCTCTAAACATCCTCCTATAATACATTGGAGTTAGACCTAATCTGTCTCTCACTGCTTTTTTAACCTCTTCATAGGTGGACGCGAGAGCAGTGGGCACGGTTTTGTATGCAGCCAAAGCTTCTCCCGTTAGGGACATGGCAAACCTCACCGCCCATTGCTCAGGTGGCCATTTAACTGCTACTGCCACCCTTTCAAAAGCCTCAATAAAGTCATCCAAATTGTCATTGGTGTTCAACTGGCCAAAAGTTAAGGCTCTGCAGCCTTGCGGTCCTACCACTGTAGAAAATGTAAGACTGGCATCTTCAGCAGCCTTTTGCTTTGTCAGTAAAGCTTCCATCAGCTCTACAAGAGGCTTCTGCTGGGCCTTTTTAGCCGCAGCCGTCTGTTCCTGTGTGCGGTGAGCCAGTTCCATCTGCCTTTCAAATTGACTGGACATCCAGCGCAACACTTCTTGAGGATCCATTCTGAGGATTATTGTCCCTGCAAAGAAAGCAAAAGAAAAGCCCACCAAGTGCGGCACCAAATTTTCTTTTTAAAACCTCACTAGCTTTCTGCAGAACAAACTCCCTTTCTCACTGGAATCCTCTACACCCATGCCCAGTTACCCGTTACCTTCACACGGTGTAGACTCCGACTTTGAGAAAGGAGTCTATCCTCCTGGGTCCTGGTCCTCCTGGCACGATTTGCCAGCAAAATCTCCACCGCTGTCCTCCAGCAGCTTAGCAGATTTCTTGTTCCCCTTGTATTTTCCAGCTATGGCAAACTTTCTGTTATATCCTGAAGTTCTTCTTCTTTTCTTTTCCCTCAATTGGGATGTCCTTTTTGTATTCCAAGCGAAAAAAATCCGAACAGACTACGCCACTTGTCACCCTCACGGTGGCCAGCCCAACGCCTAGGGCGCTGAGTCTTGGTCTGCCTGTGGTGTTCCTGCCTCAGAGAGCATGGGCTTGCTTTAACTCTGCAAGGCCTTCTGGGAATGTAAGTCCCTTTACCTTTGAGCACAGATGAGTTGCAGTCGAGTGTTTCAGGCAATGACAAGAATTTATTTTCCCCTTCCCGGCGGATTAAATGCAAGTGAATAACTCAGGACAAAACATGCCATACAATTGGAGTCGGGAGTGGTGCCAAAGAACTGGAGAGAGGCTCATGTGGTGCCTTTACACAAAAGCGGAAGTAAGGATGTGGTTGAAAACTACAGGCCGGTTAGTTTAACTTCGGTGGTGAGTAAATTATTGGAAACGCTGCTGAAAGAGAAAATAGTGAGGTTTCTGGAGTCCAGCGGATTACAGGATCCGAGGCAGCATGGATTCACCACAGGTAGGTCTTGTCAGACAAATTTGATTGATTTCTTTGACTGGGTGACCAGGGAGTTGGACCGAGGGAGAGCTCTAGATGTGGTGTATTTAGATTTCAGTAAAGCCTTTGACACTGTTCCTCACAGGCGACTTATAAACAAACTGAGCACCCTAGGGATGGACCCTAAAGTTACTGCTTGGGTTAGAAATTGGTTGGGTGGGAGGCGACAAAGAGTACAAGTAAATGGAGCTCACTCTGAGGAGAAGGATGTTACCAGTGGTGTGCCCCAGGGATCTGTCCTTGGTCCGATTCTTTTTAACATCTTTGTTAGTGATATAGCGGAAGGGCTGTCGGGTAAGGTTTGCCTCTTTGCTGATGATACCAAAATCTGCAATAGAGTAGACACCCAGGAAGGTGTAGATAACATGAGGAGGGATCTAGCTAAGCTTGAAGAATGGTCTAGAATTTGGCAGCTGGGATTTAATGTTAAAAAATGTAAGGTCATGCATTTGGGCTGCAGCAATCCAAGGGAGCAATACAGTATAGGAGGTGAAGTACTTTTGTCCACTAAAGAAGAGCGGGACCTAGGTGTGGTTGTGTCTGATGATCTTAAAGTAGCTAAACAGGTAGAAAAGGCGACGGCAAAAGCTAGAAGGATGCTTGGGTGCATACGGAGAGGAATGGCTAGCAGAAAAAAGGAGGTGATAATGCCTCTGTATAAGTCTTTGGTGCGACCTCATTTGGAGTATAGTGTGCAATTCTGGAGACCGCACCTTCAAAAGGATGTGAATAGGATGGAGTCGGTGCAGAGGGTGGCTACTAAAATGATTAGTGGGCTTCATTATAAAGCATATGAGGACAGACTTAAGGATCTTAATATGTATACCTTAGAGGAAAGGCGGAATAGAGGTGATATGATTGAGATGTTTAAATACCTCCATGGCATAAATGTTCAGGGAGAGAGCCTCTTTCAATTGAAGTCAAGTTCTGCTACGAGGGGACATGGGATGATGGTGAAGGGAGATAGATTCAGGAGTGATATGCGGAAATATTTCTTTACGGAAAGAGTAGTGGATCCGTGGAATAGTCTCCCAGTGGAGGTGGTAGAGATGAGGACAGTAACTGAATTCAAAAAAGCATGGGACCAACACAGAGGATCTCTAAAGGTAAAAAGTGGACTGTTGTAGTTGTTGATATGGAAGGACAGACTAGATAGGCCATGTGGTCTTTTTCTGTCATCATGTTTCTATGTTTCTATGTAATTGGCTTGGGGAAATTATACATGAACTCAGGTAAGTTAGCCTCGTCAGCTTCAGGCTTTAAACGTGCAGTGCTTGATACAAAACAAAACCACAACAGCTTCAATTAGCAAAGAAAATGTTCCCTTTTCTTCTGCTGCTTTTACCGTCTCTCACAGACACTGTTCAGCATAGGGAATTCACATGGTCAGCCAAAGATAATGTACAGTCCATCCGATCATCCACTATTTCATTATGGGCAGAGTCTATCTGCATTTCTTCAGTATCAGGAATAGCAGGGTGTGTCAGTAAACTGCTATCCTGATCTTTGAAACAAACAGTTTCTCTGACCTCACGTGGTTTCTCTCTGTAACGCTCTCCTGAGCAGGGTTGTAAACTACCATATATGCTGTAGTTTTTGTCCAGGGAGTTTGCTACTTTCTGGTAACTATAGGGAACTGCTTTATAGCTAGGTTCAAACTTATATGAATTATTAAGCCTACCTTTTGGCTTTGAAAGGGAAGGAACTCTCCACTCTGCAGGGTTAGACTGGTTCTCAAACACAGCTGGTGTTTGCTTGCCTCTCAGCCTATTAACTTTCCCCTCAGACGTACCGGTATTCTCCAGCCATTCTGTCTCTCTCCTCGGAGCGTGTGAGCTTTGCCAAGCCTGCCTCTCAGGAAGATTCTTCTCTCTCCTGCCTTTACCAGACAACCCCTGTCCTGGGTTGCTTCCTTCTGGCCTCAGGAATATGGCTCCCTTGGTTCTCACTCCTCCTTGACTCTTTCTAGTCAGCATACTCCTTTGCTGGCTTCTTTTCTGGTTCTCCTACTCGTCCTCTCTCCGGTTCTGCTTGCTCCAAGCTAATGACCACTTTTTATCATTGTAACTCTCAGGGCTTAGCTGTGCCCTACCCTGAAACAGGTGAAACTCATTACCTCCTGAGCTAGGGAATACGTCACTGCAGGGGCGTGTCTTTCTAGCTTGTGACTCTCTTTGTTTACTTCTTCTTTGAAAACACTAAGCCATGTGCTCAGACTGCCTGTCAGTTTCTGAAAGCAAATCCTCATCTTTCCCTCTCTTTATAGGCTCAGAAGGGACTTCTTCATGACAATTGGGGAAGGTAAGTTACAGGCATAGTGATACTTTAGGTGAGGGGGGGGGGTTAAAGGAAACACTGTTGCTAGAAGTCCCAAGCACGCATACAGGAAGGGCTCAACTGGCCAGTTCAGAATAAGAAGGGTTGACTGGGAATGGGTCCGACTGCCTGCACACCCCAGAGCATAAGGGTTGAGTAAAAAAGGGTGAGGTATGCAAATCAGCAAAGCAAAGACAACCAGAGCGTATGTTCTGCGTCCATAACAATGAGAGATAGGGTGCAAAAGTGGCATCTGAAGATGCAGTGACCCTTGTATGGGATCAGGCAGGGTGTCCTCAGTGTCCATCATGGAGGGCAGGAATATGAATCCCCTCACTCTGAGGCTACAAGGGTGCCTGTTCACCCAGGCTGCAGGGAGCAGCTGTACCATGTAGCCACTCCAAACTGGTGTCTTGGGTAGGTTCCTAGGTATTCAGGTTACTTTACCTATTGTACCTTATTCTTTTATTATGTTTTTGCCCTGCTTCTGCTTTTTATATTTCCTAATGCTCCTGTCTGAAATCACATGGCTGGAGCATGGGAGTATGGTGAGGGCAGCAAGCACCTGGACAGAAGCTGGTATTAGCTATACCTGTGGTAGCGACATAATTATTGCACTCTGCTTTAACCCCACCTATTTATGCACAGCACAGCTCAGCTAGTGTGGGATTTTTACCGCGTCGTCCAAATGTATACTAACCACGTGCTAAACCCCATGCTACCAGCTAACACACATTAGTAAACATGCCCTTAAATGAGCACTTTTCAGATGCCCGTTCTTGCCTGGAGCGGGTTTAACCTTAGACGCAATTAGGGACAGCCAGGGCATTTCAGAGATCAGGCGGGGATCTGGCCCTGGCCATGCATCCATCACGCCCCCCATTCAGACTTGGACGTCCTTGTGCTGGGGACGTCCATGGATCCAGCTTCTAAAATGTCTCTGGAGAGGTCTCCTTGATTTGGACGTCTGCATACCAGTTTGAAGACATCAAAATCGTGAATAGCGCTTTTAAAATAAAACCCTTGATGTGGCATCAAATGTGTGAGTGCTGTTTGAATATCAGGTCCTTTGTCTTTCCCCCAGGGAAAAGAAAACATATTTCCTGGTAACAGCTCCAGTCAGTATAAGAAGGGTTCTTCCATGCACTCAAGAATTTAGGCAAATGTAGTCCAAACAATGCATTTTCAGGCACAGTTCCCAAAACTAGTCACTAGTAATAGTTCATTACATTCACAAAATGTACAGAAACATAGAAACATGATGGCAGAAAAAGACCATATGGCCTATTGAGTCTGCCCTTCCATATCGACTACTATAGTCCCTTTTTTTCCTTAGAGATCTTCTGTATATGGTCCCATGCTTTTGTGAATTCAGATACTGTCCAGGTCTCTAGTACCTCCACTGGGAGACTATTCCATGCATCTACCACTCTTTCCATAAAGAAATATTTCTGCATAATACTCTCCTTTCACCTTCATCCTATGCCCTTTCATTGCAGAGCTTACGTTCAATCGAAAGAGGCTCTCCTCCTGTGCATTTATGCCATGGAGGTATTTAAAAATCTCAATCATATCTCCTCTCTCCCATCTTTCCTCCAAAGTATACATATTGAGATCTTTAAGTCTGTCCCCATATGCCTTCTGATGAAGCCCACTGACCATTTTAGTAGCCACCTCTGTACTGACTCCATCCTGTTTATATCTCCAGAATTGTACACAATACTCCAAATGAGGTCTCACCAAAGCCTTATGCAGAGGCACTATCACTTTCTTCTTCCTGTTGGCCATTCCTCTCCCTGTGCACCCAAGCAACCTTCTGGCTTTTGCCCTTACCTTTTATACCCATTTAGCTACCTTAAGATCATTAGAAACAGTCAGGTTTCACTTTTCTCTCATGTTCAGAGGTACTTCACCCCCTATACTATACTCCTTCCTTGGATTTTTGCAACACAAATGCATGACCTTGCATTTTTTAGCATTAAATCTTAGCTGCCAAATTCTCAACTAATCTTCAAGCTTAGCTACATCCCTTCTCATGTTATCTACACCTTGCTTGGTGTCCACACTATTGCAGATTTTGGTATCATCCGCAAAGAGGCAAACCTTACCCGACAGCCCTTCAGCAACATCACTAACAAAAATGTTAAGAATTGGATCAAGGACAGATCCCTTGTGGTCTTGGGCAAGCCACTTAACCCTCCATAGCCCATGTTCCCTGTAAAATAGTTATCTCCAAGTTATAATGCCCTGTTCAATGTAATTTCAGTTTGTTCAATGTAAACCGCCTTGATATCATGAAAGGTGGTATATAAGAAATGTTAAATAAAATAAAATAAAATAAATCCCTGCGGCACACCACTGATAACATCCTTCTTCTCAGAGTGAGCTCCATTTACTTATATCCTTTGTCACCTACCTTCCAACCAGTTTCTAACACAGTGAATCATTTTAGGGTCCATTCCTAGGGTGCTCAATTTATTTATAAGTCACCTGTACAGAAAGATTTCAGAAAAGCTTTTGAGACCAAAGTACACCACATCAAGGTCTCTCCTTCGGTCCAACTCTCTGGTCACCCACTCAAAGAAATTAATGAGATTTGTCTGACAGGACTTTCCTCTAGTAAAACCATGCTGCCTCAGATCCTGCAATCCATTGGACTCTAGAAACCTCACTATCCTCTGTTTTAGCAGTGTTTCCATTAATTTACCACAGAGGTCAAATTAACTGGCCTGTAGTTCTCAATCTCATCCTTACTTCTGCGTTTGTCTAAAGGGACCACATGTGCCGTTTTCCAGTCCTCTGGGACCACTCCCAATTCTAAAGAAGCATTGAAAAATCAGACTGTGGAGCCACTAAAACTTACTCATCTGGCCCCATAGCTTTGTCTACTTTTGGTTTAGCTAGTTCTGCACAAACACAGTCTTCTGAAAATTGTTCAAGATCCCCTTCACTTCTATTCCTATTTGTGAGTGTTTTCTTAGGTCCTGTTCCTGAACATGGAGCAAAAATATTTGTTAAGCAATTCTGCTTAATTCTCATCAGTTTCTACATATTCCTCTACAAACTGTGTGTGATCAAAGAGATTACTATCACTAAGAACAGCCAAAACATGGCAAAGCCATTAGTGTGTATCTTAACAAACAAACAAAAATCAAATTTATAGTGACTCCAGAAGAAGTACAGACCCTAATGTTCAAAATGCGGAGTGCAGGCAATGTGCTCACGGTGATCTTTTAAAGCAGCAATTGGCACTAAATTGACACATTTAAGGTAGTAACACCCTAGAGGAAATGAAAAATATACTGCTTCTAGAACTCACTCATTGGAATCAAGGATTGTAAAACAGAGCCCAAACCATTGTTGTAAGGTACAAAGATTTGCTTCTTTAAATGAGACAGATTCTACTTGACTTCGGAGCGTTCCTCCCTGCACAGCAAGATTTGATTTTTGTTGTTTAATATATTTCCCTATATGGATTCTCTTGAAGAGCAGAATTGACTTTCATCGCGTTGCAAGATTATATCAAGCCTCTATGGAGCTTACTGTATATCCAAGTAGGTTTTTTTGTTTCCCCCCTCACCCCATCACCACCACCCATTATATTTCAATTTTAGTTTAAGACACGGGCCCTCTTTGTACAATGCATGCACTTGTTCCCATTTGGGATCGGCCTTTATAATTCTGCGGACCCCTTCTTTGAGGTGACACGGTATCTTAATATACATCTCTTCACATTATGAATTTAATGTTGCATGACTTGCACATTTGCACTGGTGATACTTTGGGGTATGTTTACTAAAGTGCGTTAGTGCGATTCGCGTTAGGATCCGCGGTAGAGACAGAAACCCCAAATAAGAACATGGGCGGTACATCGTTACCACTAACGCGCGTTCCAAAAACTAACGAGCGTTACAGGGTGCCGTGGCGCATTACCGCGCGTTAATCATAGGAAGGCGCACAGACACAAATCACTGAAACAGAGCTGTAGCACAATGGTTACTGCACTGACTGCTGATATAAGCATCATGGGTTTGATTCCCCAGTGTGCCTAATGCATAAGGCTGGCTGAGGCATCACCCTGTACATTACGTAGTGAATGAGGAGGCATTTTACATTTATTTTCAGTAGTGTTGCCAGCAAACACACCCGCACAGTGGCGTAACCTATGGTGCCGCAGAAGGCACCCCATAACGCACTCCATAGGCCACATTATAAAGTGCACTGTCCGCTGAGGCACACCATAATGTCCCCTATAGAACACCCTATAAGGCAACTTATAGGGCGCCATATAAGGTGCCGCATGGGGCGCCTTATGAGGCACTGTAAGGTTACAGTACGCTGAGGGGTTGTCGCTGGAAGCACTAATGTACATTAAAATTATACAATGCTGCAGACAGCCCTATAAAATAAGCCCACTGTGGGCTTGAACCCATGACCACTGGCCCCACAGGCATTGAAGAAACCACTGGGCTGCAGCCCCATAGCTGCTAACAACTCCCTGGCTGGCTATTGAAGGGCGTCAGGCCACCACCCAAACCGCCTGCTGTGTTGGCCAGGATCTGGGTCAACGCAACCATACCCATGGTGCACTGCACATGCAGATCAGCAGTCCAGAGATGAACACAAGAAGGGGTATGTACCCACACAGCCCCCTGGCACAGTAGGGCGAAATGACTGTGTGCGTCACTGTCACAGAGTAGCAACAGACAGTAGCCCAACAGGGTGCCCCATAAGGAGCTAGAAAAGGTGTCCCATAAGGCAGCTTGAGCCAAAGCACAATGGTTAAGACATTGTTAGATGGTGCAAGGGTTGTGAGTTCAATTCCCTCTGTGGGTCTAAGGACTAAAGCTGTCTGCAACACTACCCTCCACAAACTAGATATCCTTCTATTTTTGTCGGGCACAACCAACCTGAGAGGTGGGAGAAAATGCCCACCTCCCCTTATTGGGAGGGCCCTTTTATTCAAGAGAGCCTCAGCCCTCACAATAATAAAATAGTGTGAATCCACAGCCAGAACCGGGTGAGAGAAATTTACAAAGTCAAATATACCCACAAATCATTTACAAAAGGCAATAAAACATCAAACCGTGCTGGAACCAAGGCAGTTAAGAACTCAATTGTTTCGCCATCTTACTCCACCAGCAAACACCATCACGACATGCATTTTTCAGACCAACTCCGGGCCCTGTATCAAGTGAATGTGTGCCTGCCAGGCGGGGGTTATTTTTGGATGAGTTTGCGACATTACCCTTACACCAATTCAGTGATGTCTGAAGCAGTTTGTTTTGTATGTTTAAGAAGTGCTGCTGGCAAACATACACTCACAGGGCTATAACCCAAAGGTGCCGCATAGTGTACCCTACAAGGCACACCAGAGGGTACAGTTTAATATGCACTGTCTGCCAGGGCACCCTATAGGGCGTGTTACAGAGCGCCCCATAGGGCATGTCATAGGTTTCCCGATGAGGCACCGTGAGGAGTCTGCACTGTGAGGGTGGCGGTGCTGGTAGCACCAATGTTAATTAAATAAAATTGCTGCAGACAGCCCAACCTAGAAACCACACTGTGGGCTGCAATCCATGATCTCTGGCTCCACCAGCAGCACATTAGGCAGTATGCCAAATCACTAGAACCACCAGCAAATCCCTGGCCAGCCACTGAAGGATGTCCGGCCACCACCCAAAACGTCTGCCATACCCATGGTGCACTGCACATGTACATCAGCAGTCCAGAGATGAACATAGGAGGGGGTAGGCACCCTCACAGCACCTTGGCCCGGAAGGGATTAATGAATATGTGCACCACTGCCATAGAGCAGCAAAAGACAGTAGCCCAACAGTGTGCCCAAGAAGAAGCCTGAAAAGGTGCCCAGTACGGTGTCTAGAAGGGAGTCCCAAGCTACGTGCAATATGAGGTACACATGGATAAGACAGTGCAGATGGAACCCTGGCCTATCGAACCATATGTCACGGTGCTCCAAAAAGGGTATGTTGGCCAAGGTCAGTGTGCCCTAGGGACTGCAAGTTGCATCTGGAGGACCTGCAGGACCTGCGTGGAACAGAGACAGATGTAGGATGAATACCACATAGAACTCACAGTAAAGGCAATGAACAGGTGACTGACGGAGGGAGAGTAGGGAGTTACTGGACCTGCCATCCTTGCGGGCAGCCCATGTGTCTAGCAGCAGCGCTGACAAACATGGTGGGGGCAACAGCACCACAGCAAAGGGTGTTGGCACCGTAGAGTACTAGAAAGACAGTGTGTGGCAGGTGAAGAGAATATGTGTCCTCCAGTGGAGGTGGAGGTGGCAGGATAGTCCCACCGATGGGTGGACAGAGGAGTGGTGGTGCCATGCAGAACAGGCACATGCCCACCAAGCACAAAGAGATGCAATGCAGACAAGGGTAGCAGTGTAGGATACGGGGTGACAGCGCACAGCGACATAAAGGACATCTCACAGCTGACAGATGCAGATAGATGGACCAAAGGATGGTCCGCAATTGTGATGAGGACAATATCAGCAGGCAGGACATAGAAGCCAAGAGATGACTGTTACAGCGACCACAGGGACCAGTGCAGGAAAGGCATCAAAACAGGAGAACAGAGAGAGTGCAAAGCCATGACCTCTAGGATGGAAAGCACTGCAGAAAACAATAGACTACAACAACACTTTTAGGCACACAGAAATGGCTGCAGACAGGACCACAGCATGTCACCTTAGAAAACTACAGCTGTATGTCAGGTGAGGGCACCCCAAAGAGTAACCATGATGCAATACACAGGTAGAGCAGGGGTCCACAGCCAACATCACAGTCCATAGGTGGGATGGGAGGCACATATGAACAGGTCCACACACACCAGAAGATATAATGCAGTGTAAAAACATGCAATAGATCAGGGGAGCGACACATGAGGGGTGGAAGGGGCCAGCTCAATGGAAAGCTATGTGGATGGCCTGTGGACAAGGGCAATGGACTGAAAGAGGAGCATGTGAATGACCAACCAGATCAGTGATGTGGCCCAGACCAACCGGCAGCAGCAGTCCCAATACACAGGCAGCCCGGTCACATGCCTGTCCCCAGGAGGAAAACTACAGGTAATCCAGAAGATGTGGCAGAGAGGCTGCATACAGGCCACACTGACATGCACAGCTCAACCATGGAAGGGTGGGCGGAGATGTGATGGGGCTGCACACAGCATATGGGCAAGTAAGCAGCAAACAAGGAAGGAAAAGATAAATGTGATGTGGTGTCCAAACTGGCAAGCTCCCGAGTGGCAATGAAATTGTGTGACCACTATCCCAAATATTCCAAACAACTAAAGTGCAAACAATGGTCCACAAAAGGCAGTCACCAGACCCAAGCAGACATTGTATCCTGCACCCCGGTGCACCATATGCCATGTAGAAAGCCATAGGGCCTGTGTGGCAGTCAACGTCGTCAGCACACACCCAATCCATGTTGCGAGGCCACCCACCTGTTGCTTCCCATGGAGCCTACCCACCCTGACCACCCACCACTGGTGCCACCCCAAATCCTAACCCGCATTTCATCAGCTGTCACAAACAGACAGTAATATGTGATGTGGAGGGTTTCACCACGACATGTCCCCACAGTGTTCGCACCCACCGTATGCACAGCAGTCACCATCCCCAGCCACCAACAGACCCAGGTTAAAGCATGCAGTGTGACAAGGCACCATGCAATGTCAATATTGACGTATCAGGGTTACACAACCATGTACAGCTCATCCACCCCCTACTGCAATAAACAAAACAACCAGACAGTTCATGGCAGCAACGGTGGGCCAGTCCCCCCAGTGACAGTCAAAATAGGCCAACAATGAGTTCGAAAAAAGGCCTGTGTCCAAATTGCAGAGGCCCATCTCCCAGTGGCAACAACATCCAGGGACAGTCTCACAGAGGTGCTGGGTCCAAGCACATATAGATGATGGGATCTCCAGATGCAGTGTAGTAGATGTGTCATGTATGTTGTCTGTGTCCTGTGTGAAAAGGTGTAGATATTAGGTAAGGGAATGGCACACCCACCCCCGGCTCCATTAGGTCACAAAGGAGACAGTGAGATAGAAAGAGTTCTCCCCAGAATGCATAGATAGCACTACATGACATGGCCACAACACTGAGCACAGTGCACATGGACCACTGCAGGAGATGTCTCTGAAGACCAGGACACCATCCCAAAATGGTCATGTAAATGCACATGACACACAGGCATCCCAGGGGTCCAGAGCATGTCCAGCAGTGGTGGCGCACAGAGATAACACCGAAAGACATGTTGATATCAACAGGCCAAATGCAGCATCAGCACGTGGTGTATGTCCCAGAGGATGGAAGCTGAGGCCTACCTGAAAGGTAGAGCTGTGGCCTGATTGGGAATGTCCGTGTCAGGCAAGAGCACAAAGAGCCCCAATAGAGGCTGCAGACATCAATGAACTGCGGACATCACCACGTCCGCATGGGTAGCTGTGAGTGGAGCATGTCCAAGGTGCGTTGTGGTGTGCGGAAACAAAATGTTGACGTACATCAGTCCACCAGCAAACCTGAGACACGTCTGAAAAGAATATATGACACATGCTCACAATGTACAGTAGCCCAGAAGCAGAAGGTAAAAGAGAGATGAGGGAACATCACTGGACAGGTGGCCATACACATCCCTGAAACAGACAAAGGCAGGGTGGAGCAGAATGATCTGTCATGTAGACAAGTCACACAGACACAGAGACATACACTGTGAGACAAGGTATGCATGCCAGCAGCTGCAGATGGCAGGACCCCCGAAAATCAGCGACAAGTGGACACCCATCACAGTACATGCATGAGTGCCCTGAATTTTGCAAATGGCACAATGGCAGTGAGGTTCCCGCATGCGCCCAAACAATACAATGCCCGGTGCCTGTGGACACACACAGCCTGTTATTATGTGCAGCAGATACACCATTTAGACCCCCAAGATGTGCACAGGCAATGGCCACATGTGTGACAAACGGAAGCTAAGGGTGATGGAGTAGTGGGCCAAAGACATGTGCAGCACCATAGGAGCAGTGGAGAGGGAACAACATATATGTGTCAAATGGTGCTGACAGCAATGCAAACCTCACTGTAGGTCAACTCACCCGAGTCACATGCATGTTGCAGTGATGTACACACACTCCCCACACGCAGCACAGCATCGGGCAGTATGGTCAGCCAATCCCTAGGGGCCCGGAACACAGAAGCTTATCCTGGGGAGGCAAAAACACAACAGACATATCGAGACATGTCAAGGTAGTGCCGCACAATCCATACACCAGCTCACACATGGCGACCCAGGCCCGTGCAGCTTGATGGACCCTGTGGCAAAGGTGGCCCAGGTGGGAGCGGGGGGTCTAGCCGCACCCCTGGGGGAGGACAGCATGCAGGGCCCCCAGCCTGCATGCGACATGACACCTCCCACCACTGCAGGCACGGGGGGGGGCTGTGGAGGAGGCAGCGCGGGCCCGACATGATGCACTAGCTGCAGTTGGCGACGTAATCGGGGAGATGCAGGCGCACTCAGCGGCGGCACAGAGAGATGCGGAGGGTGAGTGTCCTAATGTGCTATGAGGGCTAGCCTCTGTACAGGTGATGGATGACCCCCTGTCTCACATTGCACAATGGGCTCTCCCCACAGGTATACGGCATGTACTGCGGGCGGTGGTCCGGGGACAGAGGCGCCAACTACGTTGGTCACACCGCCTCCAGCGTACCATGTCAGGGGTCCTGGCAGGGGTGCAGAGCATGGCCACAGCATCTGAGAGAATGGCTGACAGCCTGGAGCGGCTGGTGGCAGTTGGAGGTCCACTCACCGGGCAGCAGTGTCCAGCACCACCACCACCACCACCACCAGCGGCAGCAGCACCAGTGGGGGCAGGCGTGCCACCAGCACCACGGGTTGGGCGGGGCCGCGCAAGGCGTGGCAGGGGGAGGGGTAAATAAAATGCTACACAGGCGGTCATTGCTGGGTCTCATTTGAGGGTCCAATACACACACACAGCCCCCCCCTGTGTCAAGACCAGGGGATGACACTGTGCCACTGATGCAACTGGCCCTTGCCCCCCCCTTCCCCAGCCATGTCCACCATGGGTAGGCATCTGATCGTTTACCCTGCCACGCTGGAACACCGCACCCATGCCTGGGTGGTGCGCTGTGTGCCTTGGGAGTGCCCACACCCCGTGGACCAATACCCTGGGGCGCCCAGACCCACCTTTTGTCCCTGGGCCAAGGTAGGTGCACTGTGTCTCCCGCATGGGGAGCCACATGGGCCACTTCCACCAAGCTGGACCCAAACAGACTGTGCACTGCACATGTCACATACTCAGGGTCACAAGGTAGCCCTATCCCCCCCACCATTGCATCTCCCGTAACACATGTCCACTGTGTGCCCTTATAAAACCCCTTGGAGCTTCCCCCCACCATAGGGTGCCACCCCGTTCCGACCCCCCCACCACCCTGTGCACCCGTGGCCCCACCATACTCTCACCCCCCATGCCCCCCATCAGGCAACTCCCAATACCATAGTAGGCCCCGTAGGCGATATCCACAAACCCACCTGTCACCAGTCGCACCATCCGCACTGCGCTCCACCCCATCCATGCCCACGGCGCCCTGTGGTGCTCCACCTACCATCATCCCAGCAATACCCCCTCCCCCCCCTCTGCTGGGCCTCACCCCCAGACCCCCACCCCAATGTGGGTACCACCCCAGATGGGCCAATTCACTCCACAGACAGTATGGTCTATCCACCCCTAGGGGTAGCCGTTACACCCGCCCCACCATTGTGGACATCTGCCGTCGCACGTCCCTCCTGCAGGCCACTCTCCCCCCTGCTCGTTTCCCCCCTTCATAACACCGTCGCTGCGATATGTCAGGGGAACTGCTGTCACCGCTGCCCTTACCTGGTCCACATCCTCCCTCACCTCTCAGAATGCACACTGACACACCCATCACTCACACAGCACTGACACATAGCAATGAGGAACATCTGACCACCAGTGTTATGTGAAAAACGTAGCATATTTATTTACAATGCCCTTTCGTAACTGGGCCGCACATGACAGCTTTTGTGGGGCACACCCATCCCTGTCACTGTGGTGTGTGGCAGGCCATGGCACGGGCCGTAACAGGGTGGGTGTGCCATGTGTGTCCCCACACTACACACCCCGGGGACCCCTGTCACATGATGGCTGTCCGGGTGCGCCACCGGCAATGCGCTCATCCAGCTCACGCAGCCGGTCAGCCACCATGGACAGGGTCGCTAGCACCTGCCCCTGGATGAGGGCAAACTGCCTCTGAGCGTGTGCCTGGGCATGCACAGCCGCAGCCAGGCGCATCCCGCACATACAGCCACACAGACACACATCTCCCCGTGTCTGTGTGGCTGCATGCACGGTGCACCTGTCTGCGTCTATGTGTGGCAGGCACACGTCCAGTAGGTGTGCCTCACCAACATCAAGGGGCAGGTGGCTGGTGCCCCCGTTGCCCTGTGGCGGACCATGCCACTGGGGACCTGCCATACCCACCCCCCCATCCCCGCACCCAAACCATCCCCTTCCCCCTCCTGGCCCCACCTCCCTCTCCACATCCCCTTCCCCCTCCTCCCCCTCCTCCCCCTCCCTTTCCCTTTCCCTTTCCCTGTCCCCACCCCCTCCCCCTCCCTTTCCCTGTCCCCCACTTCCTCCCCCTCCGTTTCCCTGTCCCCCACCTCCTCCCCATCCCCTTCCAACTGCCCCTCATCCTCCCCGTCCCCCTCCTCCCCCTCGGTGAGAGCTGCGGAACCCCCCTCATGGCCTCCACTGCCATTAGCATCCTCAATGGGCTCCTGGCCGTCGTTGCCCTCCTGGCCCACATCTACATCTGCCTCCTCCAGGCCCGCAGCACCATCCGCCTCCTCAGGCCCCACTGGCTCCACGGCAGCACATGCATCCGCTGTGGGAGAGGGGAACACATATCATCTCCATGGTCACATATCAGATAACGCAGTCACAATCTTCCTGTGGATCTGCCACCCATTGCCCCACAGGGCCATGTCACATTACTCACCATTTCTTTGGGCCATCCGTTCTCGCTGTACGCGCGCCACAAATCGCGGGTATCTTGCCCTCAACTCCCGGGCCTTTTTACGCAGGTCCTCCACCTGTAGGGTTGACAACGAACATTGACATTAGCTACCACAAAGACACTTTAGGGTCCCCTGCCACAACACTTATCTATCTCTTTATACAACAGGTGTCTGCCCCTATTGAGTGATACATTCATGCCCCATGCTTTCACAAGGGACAGCCCCATGTGTGCCCCGTGCACACGCCTGTCCAGCCTGGGCCCCATGTGCCCTGTGTGTGCACCCCAGCGGGCCTGACACAGCACATCTCTGTGGGCCACCTCCACACATCTGCCAGTGCCCATCAGCCACTGCCGGGGTGGGTGGTGGGCATCTGCAGTGCTCCCTGCAGTATCTTTTGGCTTTAGTTTGTTCTTGTAATCTCAAACAGGGCCAGATAACATAGGGCCAGGACGGGGGATGGACCCCTCTTTTGGGGCCTGCAGCATCCTGGGGCTATGGTTTGTCTCTTGTGAACACAAACAGGGCCTGTTTCCATAGCACCAGGACGGGGGATGGGCCCCTCTTTTGGGGCCTGCAGCATCCTGGGGTTATGGTTTGTCTCCTGTGATCACAAACAGTGCCTGTTTCCATAGCACCAAGACGGGGGATGGACCCCTCTTTTGGGGCCTGCAGCATCCTGGGGCTATGGTTTGTTTCTTGTAATCACAAACAGTGCCAGATAACATAGCACCAGGACGGGGATGGACCCCTCTTTTGGGGCCTGCAGCATCCTGGGTCTATGGTTTGTCTCTTGTAATCACAAACAGGGCCAGATAACATAGCACCAGGACGGGGGATAGACCCCTCTTTTGGGGCCTGCAGCATCCTGGGGCTATGGTTTGTCTCTTGTGATCACAAACAGGGCCTGTTTCCATAGCACCAGGACGGGGGATGGACCCCTCTTTTGGGGCCTTCAGCATCCTGGGGCTATGGTTTGTCTCTTGTGATCACAAACAGGGCAAGATAACATAGCACCAGGACAGGGGATGGACCCCTCTTTTGGGGCCTGCAGCATCCTGGGGCTATGGTTTGTCTCTTGTGATCACAAACAGGGCCTGTTTCCATAGCACCAAGACGGGGGATGGACCCCTCTTTTGGGGCCTGCAGCATCTTGGGGCTATGGTTTGTCTCTTGTGATCACAAACAGGGCCTGTTTCCATAGCACCAGGATGGGGGATGGACCCCTCTTTTGGGGCCTGCAGCATCCTAGGGTCCCCTGCCACAACACTTATCTATCTCTTTATACAACAGGTGCCTGCCCCTATTGAGTGATACATTCATGCCCCATGCTTTCACAAGGGACAGCCCCATGTGTGCCCCGCGCACACGCCTGTCCAGCCTGGGCCCCATGTGCCCTGTGTGTGCACCCCAGTGGGCCTGACACAGCACATCTCTGTGGGCCACCTCCACACATCTGCCAGTGCCCATCAGCCACTGCCGGGGTGGGTGGTGGGCATCTGCAGTGCTCCCTGCAGTATCTTTTGGCTATAGTTTGTTCTTGTAAACTCAAACAGGGCCAGATAAAATAGGGCCAGGACGGGGGATGGACCACTCTTTTGGGGCCTGCAGCATCCTGGGGCTATGGTTTGTCTCTTGTGAACACAAACAGGGCCTGTTTCCATAGCACCAGGACGGGGGATGGGCCCCTCTTTTGGGGCCTGCAGCATCCTGGGGCTATGGTTTGTCTCCTGTGATCACAAACAGGGCCTGTTTCCATAGCACCAGGACAGGGGATGGACCCCTCTTTTGGGGCCTGCAGCATCCTGGGGCTATGGTTTGTCTCTTGTGATCACAAACAGGGCCTGTTTCCATAGCACCAGGACGGGGGATGGACCCCTCTTTTGGGGCCTGCAGCATCCTGGGGCTATGGTTTGTCTCTTGTGATCACAAACAGGGCAAGATAACATAGCACCAGTGTGTTGTCTGTAGTTCCGTTAGACACACCTTGATTTAAGGAAAAGGCGGTATAGAAAACCTGTTAAATAAATAAATAAATAAATAAATAAATAAATACATCTGTGTCCTGCTGTATGTCTCCGTCATGTCTAGTCCCTATGGGCGATTATGCACCCAGAATAGTGCATATCCGGTGTTGGTGCCATGGTTACCTGCTGTATGTGGGGGGGGGGATTATGGACCCATAGGCAGATTATGTACCACCACACAGCCCACCCTCTGGGGCTCAGGGTGCAGAACAGGATCACCCACCAACAGATCCACAGTGTACCTCACAGCAATGGTAGCAGTAGAAGGGACCATCATCCCCAGTCCTGTTGGGGTACAGACAGAGCGCTACACATCCATAAGGCAATGGTAGACAGATGGCAGGCTTGGAAAAGCACAGCTTCCCCCCAACATTATCTGACATTCTCCAGCAGCACGCCTCCAGCCGCTGCACCCTGCAAGGTGTTCTAACAAAAAACATACTCGCTGCAGACAGTGCATGGTCCTGGAGGAGATGCAGGCACCCAGAACAGGGATGTCAGCATGCACACAAAGCAGATAAGTCAATGATTGGGCCCCAAAAGAGAACCCATAGATACCACATGAGAAAACTGCCATGTAGCACTACGGGGGAACCTAGCCATGCAAAAGTCACTGGTCAGTCAGGGTGAGAGTGACCTCCCAGCAGGACATGCTATGGCCACCCTGTCCGTGCAGGTTGTGGCCGGGCACTACAATGTCCGAGCCATTGCCCTATGCCTTGTGCAGATGCAGCCAGGTCAGGCCTCCCTATCCAGGCTATTCCCACGGTACCTTGCTCCTCATTATGCACATTGGCAGGCCAATACTGGCAACAGTGCTAGCACTGAGGGCTGTGGGGGGTGTTGGCAGCCACCGCACACTTGATAGACAGACACACACTCCCCACACCTGTGCCAGCATTGTGCAGCTATGGAGGTGTTGGGCAGCCCTGGCCACAACACCGGTCCTGGGCACAATGCAGGAATGGCTATGGTACGCAAAACTGTAGGTGTCGCTACACAGGTTGGTAAACACTGTGAGACACAGGACCTGTAGCACACTCCACCGACATCAGAAAGGTTGCTATGCTGCAGCTCACTCAGAGAAAACTTGTACTTAAGCTAGGAATTGCTATCTGCCAGTAATCATAGCAACCTTTTGATAGATGTGTACCATATTCCCAGGTTTAAGGTGGCATTACTAAGGTATGCAGGTGCTAGTATTGGGAGATGCACGCAGAGCCCAAAGTCCTGCCTCTCCAGGTGGCTTTGGATAATGGGGCCTGTGGGTGCGGGTGTGTCTGCCCCTGTTGGCTGCTGCTTTACGGCAGTGTTTCCCAACTCCAGTCCTGGTGTACCAAACACTGTTCGGGTTTTCATGCTGTCCCTCATGAATATGCATGAGATACATCTGCATACCATGGGGGTGGCGCATAGAAATGCAGCACAGGCATCTTTATCAGAGGCAGCATGGAACCGGAATGGGTGTTTGGCCCTCCAGGACTGCATTTAGGTGGCTCTGCTCTAGATAATGGGTATGTTTATGGTGTCTGTGCTCTGTAGGGTAAGATGTAGGTGTTCTGGGCATGTTTACGTCATCTGCAAAAAAGGTTCTGTCTGTATTAGGACTTTATAGTAGTGGGTAAAATATAAGGACTGGGTTGGCAGAAACCACAGCTGGGACTTGAACCAATGACCTTTTGCTTCTGACTACAGTGGTTTTGTGCACTGCACCACCATGTTATCACAGAGATGGTGCATTCCCTGATGATACCTTGACTGTTGGTCAGACAGGGCCTGTCTGTTGCACTGCATGGCACCCACCTACACAGGGCTAGGCCACGGTCTGCTCTGGCCAGCTGCCACTGCTCCCTCTACCACACGTATCCCTCAGCCACCTTGCTGACATGCCCTTCTGCTGTTGGAGCTGGTGGTGCGCAGTTTCAGGCCATCCAGTGTGCAGGTAGGCGGCTGCCTATGGTGTGGGTTCTGGGGTAGGGGTGCCTGCATAGATGTCCACGCTCCCCCCCAGCCCCGCCTGCCAATGTTCCGTGCCCTTGGGGGTTGCTGTTGGGTGCTATCCCCTGTGCCGCTTTGGGAAACACACTCGTGCCCATGTTGGGCCTTCAGCAGTTGCTGTCTGGCTGCTCTGCTGTTTCAACATTCGTATGGGCCACCTAGGCATCGCCCTAGTCCGCACTGTGGCACAGCTGCACCACAGCATGTGCCGCCTGCGGCCCTCTGTATCCCCTTCTCCGGCATCTGTCCAGTTGCCGTTCCGACATGCCCGCCCTGCTGTTGTGAGACATGTGCACGCCATAGGCACCCTGTCCGATGGTGGGGAAAACCCTGAGCAGCGCTATTTCACTGTGGGCCCATTCACCTTGTATGGGGACGGAGTATAGACCCTTCCACGATTTATATCTGTTCTATGGAGCTTACTCGGGGGGGGGGGGGGGTTATGTTTCTCATTGATACCACTATTGACCAGCTTGGTTATTGTTTTTATCCAGTTTGTTGGGGTGATTTTCAGTATTTCTGTGCCCTTTTGTTCTGTGCACATGTATCACACTTATCACTTTTTTTGGTTTTCCTGCCTGTGCTGTACATTGCTGACACCGAAATGGTTTCTCTCCCCTTTAATATGCCTTTAACGGCAGGTTTTCATTCGCGTTGGAATTGAGCTCTGAAATTCAGCGCGTTAGTGTGAAGGGAGCCTCTCCCCGCCCACTCTCCGCCCATTGACCCCTTCTCTCCGCCCTATCTCCACCTTCTGCGTTGTTTTACCACGCCGCGGGCGTTTATGATCATTAAGTACGGTTAACGCACGTAGTATGACGTTAACGCTCGTTAGCGCTTGATTACGCGTGTTATAATGCGCTAACAAGCGTTAATGTCATACTACACGCGTTATTCACGTTTACTGCACTTTAGTAAACATACCCCTTTGATTTTATATTGTGGGTGTGTTACGATACATTTTTTAATTAGTTTTCTATACAACTATGGGGTATGTTTACTAAACTGCGCAATTGTGCGGGGCGCACTTGAGCGTGCGCTAAGGTACCTTAGTGCACGCTAATAGTGCATTTTTGGGCCCTGCACACGTGCGCGCTGCACTAAAGGGCACGCACAAGTGCGCGGCGCGCTGATGTGCGATAGAGGCGTGGAAAGGCATTCCGAGGGCGGAGGAAGGCTCCCAAGGGGCGGAGGGATGGGGTCAATGAGTGGAGAGTGGGAGGGGAGAGGCTCCCCACACAGGAGCGGGGCTGAAATTCGATCAAAAAAATACCGCGAGTGAAAACCTCGCGTTAGAGCCGATTTAAAGGGAAGAGAAACCATTTACGTCAGCAATGTACAGCAAAACCAGGGAAACCTCCTAAACGTGAGCAGCGTGATACATGTGCACAGAACAAAATAGCAAATAAAAAGTGAAAATGACCACAACAAAATTCTAAAAAATTATAATCCTGCTGGGCAATATTGATATCAATGGGCAACAATAAAAAACACTCCCAGGAAAGCTCCAAAAAAAAGAAATGATTTTTTGAAGGGTCTACGCTCCGTAGACCCTTCCAAAAATCATTTCTTTTTTTTTGGAGCTTTCTTGGGAGTGTTTTTACTGTTGCCCATTGATATCACTGTTGCCCAGCTTGGTTATGTGTTTTTTCCCCTTTTGTCGAGGTCATTTTTGAGGTTTATTTGCTCTTTTGTCTCCATACAAGGTGAATGAGCCCACAGTAAAAATGTGCAGAGCAGGGTTTCTGACCGGTTCGGCCAGGTTTCCTATCTCCAGGGACAACATTCTTTCTGTGGCCACAGTGTGGTGCAGCAGACACAGCCAGTGCCTGTAAGACCCAAGGGTCACAGGTTCAAATCTCAGCTTGGGCTCCTGACAACCCAGTCCCCATATTTTACCCACCACTAAACAGAGATAGTAAGTACACTCATTTATTGCAGAGAACATAAGCATGGTTCAAACACCTATATTTTACCCTACACCGCATACACACCATAACAATGGGCATTACCTAGAGCAGAGTCTCCCAAATGCAGTCCTGGAGGGCCACACACCATTCAGGTTCCATGCTGCCTCTAATAAAGATGCCTGTGCTGCATATCTATGCACCACCCCCATGGTATGCAGATGTAGCTCATGCATATTCATGAGGGACAGCATGAAAACCCGAACAGTGTTTGGCACACCAGGACTGGAGTTGGGAACCTCTGCCGTAAAGCAGCAGCCAACAGGGGCAGACACACCCACACCCACACCCACAGGCCCCATTGGCCAATGCCTCCTGGAGAGGCAGGACATTGGGCCCTGCATGTATCTCCCAATACTAGCACTTGCATACCTTAGCAATGCAACCCTACACCTGGGTATACGGTACACAGCTCTCAAACGTTTGCTATGAGTACTGGCAGATAGAAATTCCTACGTTAAGCACAGTTTGCTGATTGAGCTCCATCATAACAATCATTCTTATGTCTGCAGTGTGTGCTTCAGGTCTGGTCTCTGACAGTGTTTACCACCCTGGGGAGTGACCCCCAACAGTATTGCGTGCCATATCCATGCCTGTACTGTGCCCAGGACTGGTGTGGTGGGCATGGCTGCTGAACTCCTCTATAGTAGCACAATGCTGGCATAGGTGTCGGAGTGTGTGTCTGTCTATACAGTGTGTGGTGGCTGCAAACACCTTCCACAGCCCACACTGCCAGCACTGTTGCCAGTATTGGCCTGCCAATGTGCATAATGAGGAGCGGACAGGGTGGCCTGGCCAGGGTGCATCTGCACAGGGCATAGGGCACTGACTGGGACATTTTAGTGCCCAGCCACCACCTACACAGACAGGGTGACCTCAGTATGTCCTGCTGGGAGATCACTCTCACCCTGACTGTGTAGTGACGACAGTATGGCTAGGCACCCCCATAGTGCTATATAGTATTTCTCTCATGTGATGTTTATGGGTTTCCTTTTGGGGCTCAGTCACTGACTTATCTGCTTGTGTGTGCTGCCATCCCAGTTCTGGGTGCATGCATTTCCACCAGGAACATGCACTATGGACTAGCTAGCAGACTGTTTGCAGGTGGTATGTGTCTTGATGGAGCTCCTTGCAGGGTGCAGTGGCTGCAGGCTTGCTGCAGGAGACTATCAGATAGTGGTGGGGTGCAGCTTAGCATATACAGGCCTAATGTCTGTGTGCTATTGTGTTATGGTTATGTACAGAGCTGCATTGACTGCCCTGAAGGGTGTCTTTTCCACAGCAGGACTGGGTTTGATGGTCCCCCTCTACTGCCACCATTGCAAGGAGGAAGAATGTGGATCTGTTGATGGGAAACCCTGTTTGCCACCCTCAGCCCTGGAGGAGAAGGGTGGTAATCCTCCTAGGGTTCCATGGGGGCAACACCTGGACTGAAACAGACAGGTATATCCAAGATGTTTCTGCAGAAACTACCTATCTCACACATTAACACTGCTTTGTACCTGCATCATGGCCTCTTTCAGCCATGGAAGGTGCTGTGGACCTGGTGCTGGGTGCCTCACTGCACCCTCAGGGTGAGCACAGTACCCGCACAATGTGACGGTGTGTAGCTACTCTGTGCCAGTAAAACACACGGTCTGTACCCCCTACCAGGCCGAGGTGCTGTGGGGGTGCATACCCCATCTTGTGTTTATCTGTGGACAGCTGATTTGCATGTGCAGTGCATCATGGGTATGGGTGGGCTAACCCTATCCTGGTGACTACAGCAGACTGTCTGTGTGGTGACAAGCAGGCTCTCTGCAGCCAGCCAGGGGCTTGCTAGCAGCTATAGAGCTGTAGCCCAATGGTTACTTCACTGCCTGTGAAGCTAGAGGTCATGGGTTTATAACCCACAGTGTGGTTATTTGATAGGGCTGCCCAAAGCATTATCTCTTTTTAATGTACATTTTTGCTGCCAGCAAAAACACCCTCAGTGTACTGTACTCATAAGGTGCCTCTGAGGGCGCTTTATAGGGCGCCCTATAGGGCACCTTATGGTTCCCGTCCATATAAGGTGCACTATACATTATCCTGTGACGCAACTTATAGGGTGCCCTATAGGGGACATTTTAGGGTGCCGTGGCGGACAGTGTACTTTATAATGTGCCCTATGGAGTGCCTTATAGGGTGCTTATACGTCATTTTCAATTACGGCACATGAGGGCGTGTTTGTTGGCAGCAATTAATAAAATAAAAATAAAGTGCTGCTGGAAACAAAACGTACATTGCAAAGCTGATGCCACAGCCAGCCTTACGTATTAGGCACCCTGGGGAGCAAATTCATGACCCCTGTATCAGCAGTCAGTGCCTTAACCATTGTGCTCCACTGCTGCTCCTCCTTGCATGTCAGCGCACCTACGTATGCTTTTCATTCCTTACACTGCACAGTGCTGCCATCAAAAACAGTACTCTGACCTTGCGGTACCTCATACGGCACCCTATAAAGCGCCCTATAAGCAACATTCTAGGGTACCTTGGCGGACAGTGCACTTTAAAATGTGCCTTATGGGGCGCCTTATGTTAACATGCTTTGAGAGTGCGTTTGCTAGTAGTGATAATTAAAATAAAAACAAAATGCCTCCTAAAGCAATCATGCCCATAATACGTAATGCCTCAGCCAGCTGTCTTCATTGGGCACTGTGGGGGATTGAACCCCTGATCCAAGCACCATTGGTCAGTGTCTTAAACATTGTGCTGTGTTCCTGTGCTTGCACATCAGCGCGCCGCCTTATGCCTCTCAATATTAAAATGCCTCCTAAAACAATAGCGTGCTGCCTTATGCCACCCAATTTTAAACTGGCTCCTAAAGTAATGCCTCAGCCAGCTGTCTTCATTGGGCACTGTGGAGGATTGAACCTCTGATCCCTTCACCATTGGTCAGTGTCTTAACCATTGTGCTGTGGCTCTGCTCTTCTGCTTGCACATCAGCGCGCCACTTATGCCTCCCGCGCAGCTTTCTCATGCACTAATTTGCGGGGCGCACATGGGCGCCGCGCACATTAGCGCATATGTAAATCACGGTTTTTATTTTTCACAAAGAAACGCCCACTCCTTATATGGCACCTGCACACTAGCGCGGCCCGCACATTAGCGGGGTTTTAGTAAACATGCCCCTATGTCCCTCTTATTTAAGTTTTTAAATTATTTATATATTTAATTCCTTTAAGTCCACATATTATATTTATTTGTTCATTTTATGTTAATGTTCTTTTATTAGTAAGGTGTTTAGATGGTTCAATGAACTTTTAACTTATATTCATGATAAAAAAATGTATGTTTTTATTCTTCATGTATTTGTTTTTAACTATGTGTGTTTTATGTCTATTATTGATTTATTGTTTGTTTTTGCTTCTTGAGGTCCCCTGAGGAAGGCAGCTATTCCAAAACACGGCCATGTTGGGACATTTCTGAATAAAGGACTTTCTTACTCCTTGCTCCCTTTGGTTTCTGTTTGTGTTTGTGCAAGAGATTGTGTTTGCTTGGCATACCAGACCCATATACAGTAAAGGCTGTCCTCTCTCCATAAATTCATCCATTAGGCCTGTTCCAGGTCCTGGCTTCCTTGCCATCAAAATTTTCTATCTACGTCAATGCATTCATCTCCTGTCAGTTGCTGTTTCTAAATACCTCACTTCCTTCCTGTCTCACAAGAAGTTTGGAATCTCCGCATACCCTTCACTCGGATTCCATCCAGATTCAGTAATGTAATCCATCATTATAAAACTATTAACATACAGACGCTACTGTAAAGGTGCCGTCCAAAAAACCTATAATAGTTTCCCAAACTATACTGCTTACCAGAGCAATGCTTTCCACAGTTATATATAGATTGTTGGATATGTGTCTTAAATTCACAAACTTAAAAAACGCAAACAACCGCGGCAAAATATTTGATAGCTTTCAATAATTAGCGTTCTCGATGTCCGAAGATTAATATCAAATTATTACTTATCCATTCCTAAAAATGCATATATTGTTGGCAAACTGATATCTATCCCCAAATCCTAATGCTGCTACAATCATCAGTGACGATATCTGTTACAAACCGGCCTTTCAAGGTTCCTACAGTAATGACATAAATAAATAAATATGTTAATAGTTTTATAATGATGGATTATATTGCTGATGTTCATACATCCAATGATAGAAAAAAGTTGTAAGATGTGTGTTAACAACACGTGCGTTTTTTAAGAGAAATGATAAATAATTCATTTGATATCATCTCTTAGATATTTAATGGAAAAGCACATCAATGGAAATATGTCCAAATTCAATTAGCTGCCGTTATTTATTTATTTATTTTGATTGCCCAACCCTACTAGCATAATATTTTTGAAAACCTATGTATTTTAAAGAGTTTCAAATTAGTTTTATATAAATATTATTAAACAGTCTTCTCGAAAAGTTTTTAATGGTTTTTGCTGTTGCGCTTCTTTCTTTGTTTCCCTTGTTTTTAATGGATTACACAAAACAGGATTATTATTGAGCCCTTATCCTCTTGGTGTAGAAAATACAGATTGCAAGTTATTAAAAATAGAACATACAGGTATGTTTTATTTTACTTTTATTTTTAAACTAATATGAGCATTTCAAGTCACTTCCAAGACATATTTGGTTGGTTAATAAATAGTAGAAATTTATAAATAGTATTGTTTTTAGCTATTTATATATAGTTTTAATACATTGGTTTAGGATAATCACTGTGATATGGTTCTTATTAGCTGTACATAAAATATCATGTTTATATTATGAAGCATGTCTTTTAACTATGTATGTACCATATATATGATATGATTTTATGGTGCCTTTTTTGAGTTTATTGATCTAAATCTTTTAACAATTAGATTTTAATCTATTTATTATTTATGTGTATGTTTTTATATGTTGTATTTTTTAGCCAGAAAAGCCCCTGATGAAGGCATAGCAAAACCTGGCCTATGTCGGGCCTTGGCTAATAGGTGTTCAATAAAGGTTTTCTTCCTCTGCTATCCACGTTTTTGGACTGGGTCTGCCCCTTTGGCTGGACAGATCCCATATGTAAGACAGACAAGTATAGCACAGAGCATTCTGAGATCTAAGCAGACATGGGTATAACCCCAACTCATGCCCTCATGCAACCCAACAATGACCACATATATAACCATTAATTGATGAACCTACATGGCTGCTCTGTGGCTACAAACACATGGCTAGTGTGTGTATGAGAGAAGGCTGATGGGTTCAAGACCAGCCTGATGATCAGGAATGGTATGTCCAAGTGTGTTAACTTTATCCTACCTTCCCAGACCTGTATCTAATCTGCAACCTTCAACATTTCATCCAGCATGGGTCCTCACACGAAGCTGCACCACCAGCAGCTAGATGGAAGAGCATGCCAATAGCACTGGCACACTATGAGGGCATTGACAGTGCCCAAGCATTGCAGAGTGTGTTAATAGCATCTGCACACTGAGCAGGCATTGGCAATGGTGGAGAATGAAAAGAGGCCTAAGGGGCAGGTAAGAATGCCAACTTGCACTACTTTTAGACAGCGGGGTCATCTGTGTGTGTTTCTCCAGAGGACTTTTAGCTGCAGCAATGTACTGTGCATGTATGTGATGCCCGGGCTTTATATCTGTGCATACAACATGCTGCAGGTCAGCTATTCAGCAACTCTCATACTGTGTGAGATACCATTTACAAACAGAATGTGGTTATGGTGCTGTAATGCATTCCCAGTTACACCATTGTCAAGGCCCCCCCTCCCCCCCCGAAGCATTCCCCTACATTTACCTCCCAACATGACACTGCTGTGTAGGTTCCATATTGCCTGCTGGTTTGACTGGAGTGAGTACAGTGGACACATGTGTGTGTGTGTGTTGCACTCCTCACCTGTGACTAAGCCTCAAGGCCTCAGGACACACCAATTTGCACAGGTAAGAGGTCAGATTAACGCCAACTGCCATAACAGCTATATCCATGGCAACACTGTCAGCTCACCTTGGGCAGTTACAGCTTATAATAAAACTAGGTTCAAGTGGAGGCCTGGCCTCTGTGAATGCCCAATTCAGTCACTTGGTGACCCTGGAAAGATTCTGTGATTTACCTGCATGCATGTTGCTCTTGTCTTATGCTGCACTCGTAGAGTGCAATCTGGGGGGTTCTTTGCTCCATGCACAGTATACACATACAGGCAGGTCCATAGTATGCCACTGTGCACACAATATATGCCACCTCAACACTATCTACTGATCATTGACCAAAGCATTCAGCAGTACATTACCTATTACTCCAAAAGAAAGTCAAAATGCACTTCTTTGCCTGATTGTGACTGTGGGACACTGACTTCAGAATGGTGCATGCACAATTTCAGCTGCTGAAATGTGCCACATGATATCATATTGGTCTCTGCATCTCCTGCCACCATATGAGAAGGCAAGGTGAATGTTGGGGTGGGGGGGGAACAGTACTATACATGTTTAGAATGTGCCCTTCATAGTTGGCATTTCTGGACAAAACCTATGTTCACATTCCCAGAAGCTATGTGGGTCTTCTCAGTGTCAGCATGTGTTACATCAGACGGTCTGCATGACAGCCTCACCTGCTCCCCATAGGCACCAAGTGTGACAGTCACAAGGATGTTGTTAGAGTACATAGAGGCATGGAATGGTGGCATATATGTAGCCAGCAACTGTACCAATATCTAACCCCATGTCCAACCTGCCATGCTTCCACGTGCTTTTGTCTCACCAAGAATCGGGGAAGTGTTGTGCCGCAACCACAATCGCTTCCATTCCCTGAATGTGCGGGTGGTGTGTGATGCCAGTATGTACATGTTGAATGTGGTTCCCAGGTTTGCAGGGTCCACCCATAACTCCTATATTCTCCAACACTCTGCACTATCTGAGCAGTTTGAAGATGGCCAATATGAAGACTACATATTGTTGGGCGAGTACATTCTGATGTTTTTCATTACAGCTTGTGTCAGGGACATAATGTCAGGCTGTCCACACCATAAAGTAATAAGACAGTAGAGCATGTACTGTGAAACACAGTCAGATGTCATTTTTCAGGGCAAATCAGACCAGGAAGAGGCCACAAAGATGTACAGTGTGCATTTTCATGTATAGTTTTTCAAAGCCTCACATCCTTCACCCATCTATGACTCATCATGTCTGCCAAGTGGCTAGGTTATGCACTGCCAATATCCTCAAGTATGTGAGTCTCATATGTATAGTGGCAAGGCCAACACCTACAGTCAGGGTAAATCATTGTGCCAAGAGGATGCCGGTAACTGTACTGCTGAAGGAAACTATATTGTATTAGCATTGAACTGTGATATATGCAAGCATATATTGGAACTCTTTCTGTTCCATTACCATGGACACTGCTCATAATCAGTGTAAATATGAGCAGCCTTGAATTATGGCCAGCTGGGAGGCTGTGCAAAGCTCAGTGTATCTGCCTAAGTAATGGCCATGGCTCTGATAATATCTCCTAAGATGTGTATGTAGTATGGATATTGGTTGGGGACATATGCACAGCAAGGCTACCTCAGGATCCAATAACATATCACAATATGGAATGGCAAAGACTGTCACACAGTCAGGTGACCTGCCAATCTAGGATGTGGTGCACCCGCAGCTAGTCCAGACATCTGTGAAGGTGGACTCCAGAGAGTACATCAGTACTTACTGAAGGTGCACACTGACTGCCAGTTCACAGCTATTCATCATCCGATCTCCCAACTGGTATGTCAAACACATACATGCAAAATGTTCAGTTACAATTGAGGCCAGGTGAGGAGCTGTGGGTCAGCCACTGTAGCCTTGTTGAATATGAAAGTAAAATGTATTAGGGGACTTGCATGCAGAATAAAAATGTGTAGGGTGACATGACATACTAGGCATAGGAATTTCCATGTTTCAAACCACATATCTTCTGTAATGCAGTGAATCTTTTAGATATAGTCTATATTTAACAGTGACACAAAGAGATCCTTGTTGCCAGTCCTCTCTCTCAAACATTCCCCAGCTGATGCAATTAGCAATGGTGAGCAAGTGTCACAGCTGGTTCAATCATTAGGATGTGTAAACAAACGTCACAATCCTAATACCTAAGACCATTGGAAGGGCACATACTGAAATCACATATAGTTAAAGATGTGGCTATGGCACACTCTGTCCTCTATATAGCTGTTTATGTCTTCTCTGAAATCCAGATGTATGTGGAAGAATAGTTGTCACTGCATTGGACTGAGATGTGTATGTTAACACATATGGTAATTGTGCTGTCTGAGGGTAAAGATCAGCAGGCACATGTTATTTGTAGTTGTGGAGAGCTGTCCCACCACATAGCAAATCATTGCCATTGGACTCATGTAATTGATATGGGAAATGAGTTGGAGATATGTCATCTCCCAACAGTCAGAATGTGAATCTGGGAAGTTGCATTAAGAAACTATACCTGAGAGATTCAGTGAGTGCCAGACTGGATAACAATGCACTGATTAAGCCCATGATGAAATATCTATGTAGCCAGCTACAACTGAACTCTCTCATACCTGTATAATGAGATCCAGTCACAGAGGACTACAGAAAGGCATTAGGAGCAGGAATGGTATCACTGCTGTAAGGTCACACGTTTGTACTCATTTGTGTAACATGCTACTTCTACCACTACATTCTGTTGGTGGAAAGGAATGTTGTCAAACCCATGATGCTGTCTTAGATAAGATAGCACTACTTATGCAGGTTTTATATACATCCAAGTGATATACGAGTACAGTAGGAAAGTAGATTTTAGTTACTAGCTGCCATCTCTCTGTCCCTCACAACAAGACCTGCTCAAACACTAGGCAAACCTAGGCTGGCACCTAGGGAAGCAACCTCTGGAGGGCAGCAAAAGCAGGGCATTCAAAGCTAAATACTAGGGGCCTGATTTTTGAAGGCATTTACAAGTGGGAAAACCTTGCTTATCTTTAAGGTGATGGAGCTACCTATGTAGCAATGAAAAATCGATGCTACCCAGTTAACTCTTGCAGCTTCTGGGTTGTGCAGTGATAACCAGATTTTCAATGTTGAGGCCTCATATGTCCCCCGGCATTGAAAATCCAGGTTAGACGGATGACGTACAGGCTATTCGTCGATATAGTACATAGCACCACCCTACTGAATATCGAGCCCAAGATTTTCACAGTTGTAGGGGGTGTAAAACTTGGTTTGCCAAGCGTTCCCACACCTTGGACCAAATCTCAAGCTGACCCTGCCTCACACCAACATTCCTGCTATTGTGCTGTGACTTCCTCATCACTGTGGAAAAATCCATCGCTTGCCCCAATACAATCATTGTGGAACCTATGTATCTTTTTGGGAAACTACCAGGTACTTGTGACCTGGATTTGCCACTGTTGGAAACAGGATACTGGGCTTGATGGACCTTGGTCTGACCCAGTATGGCATTTATTATGTTCTTAATGACTTACATGTCTGCTCACATCCTGCTTTTGTATTCCTGGACAACACGTTTACACATTGACACACATTCTGACTGCTGCAATTGACTGTTGTTGAGGCTCTGGTATGGTTGTGAGTATATCATAACCATGGCAATGCATTTCCATGTGATGTGGCTGTTTTTTGGGAGTGACTGTGACTCTTAATATGGGTATGTCATGTGTGAATCAGCATGCCTGACCTGCTGATCACAGTCAACATCACTGTACATTTCTATTATAGAGAATGTCATCTGGAGCTCTGCAGGTATACATTTAAATAGTGCAAGGTATGACTCTATTGTGCCTATCACTTACATTGACGTCCGTCCCAATGTGCTGTTCACTGATGGCATTTCAATGTATATGAACTATAACATACATAGATGCTGTGGTGCAAGGACAGCAAGGATGTGCAAGCAATTGCAGAATGTATCCTCATGGGAATGGTGGTGAAACATCACTGCCTGGAATGAACTCTCTGGAATCTCTGCACAAACTGAACCCCTGCAATATCATCTGTGTCTTAGCACAGCTGTGTGCTACTCATAGGGAAGGCAAGAGAAGTGGCCTGTTCATACTGAAGTTTGTAACAGTGTGCCATCCTGAATGGAGGGCACAGCACCTATCAGTACATTTACACCGGATGTACAGTCTGTCATTATTGGCCATGAGAATGGAATGCCCTAAGAGAGACAAAGCTCAAGGTTTCCATACGCAGCAGTTGGAAGGTAGCACTGTAAACAGATTCCCTTTGGTCAGGTTACCCATTAGCTGCCTGTGGAAGTTCTGCAGACATGTGGCCTGAAATAATCTCTCTTGGCACCATGCTGTGCAGACGTAATGATAGTAAAAAGGTTCCACTCTAGGGCTATGTTATTTGCACGTCGCATGCATTGAGCCAATGGGCACATGTTCATGTTGGCCTTGTCTGTCTACATATGCAACTGATGTTACAATATCACATGTTCTCTCTGCAGGTGATGCTGGATATGGATGCAGAGCCTGGTTGCTGACCCCAGTACATTTCCCATGGTCACATGCAGAGACCAGGTACAATGAGACCTATGCTGCTACCCGCTCTGTCATTGAGTGCACCTTTGGTGTATTGAAAAGTCACTTCAGGTGTCTGGATAAAACAGGTGGAGTCTTACAATATCAACCTCTGACTGTGGCTAAGATCATTCTGGCCTTCTGCATTCTGTACAACATTGCAATCAGGCATCGCATTCCTGTCAAAATTAACCTGGACCTGGAGGCAGATCCACTGTGCCATCTTGCATGTGACTGTGAGAACACACGGGTGGGCTCAGATCAGGCAACTCCTGATACAGCTGCTGTTTGCATGTAAATGCTGTCTAGGTAAAGCTATGGATATCTGTTATAATCACATTAACAACATTCATGTTTAATGTCAGCAAAGTCCTCTGCATTCAATCTCTTGCTTTACAGGACCTAAGGAGAAATGACAGCTCCACAGCTCATGCAGCAGTAAACTGTACCACTCTGGTGACCTGAGGGACATATTGCTGATCACAAAGACCAAGGATATAAAAAAAAAGAGCCCATCCTGTTATGGGTCCCCATTTTACAGCATGATGCATTGTGTTATACAGGACTGACCTCTCCAAATCTTCTTGTGTTGGCTGTGAGGGAAGTGAGAAGGACAGTGCTGTCATGGGATGTGAAAAACATGATAAATATAGCAAATTGCATGCTGAACATTTATAGTGCACTTTGGAGGGGTCTCACATGATAACTATTATTTCTCATGTTCCAATGCAGTGTCAGCAACACCTATCTGGCTTGTGTGCGATGCATGATGCTACCATCCAGTGTACACTGAGGTAAGATGCAAATCCAGAGATGTATCACCACTGCACAAGAGTACCTGAAGATCTTATGAGGGCACTAGACTGGGATAACATAGCTCATTGGGGTAAGCCTTCTGCTGCATGTAGTCGATCACCCCAGAGTCAATGAGGCTCCAATATTAGTATATTATGGTTGAGTGTGCTGGACCACACTGTCCACCCCAAATTAGGAAGATATGTCTGTAGGCATATGTGCCATATCACCACACAAAGACATCACGTGCTCACTGTTAGGAAATAATAATAATGCTTAGTTTAAGTACATATACAGGAGGCCTGCACAAGAGAAATCAGAATCCTATAGAAATCAGAATCCTATGTGTGTGCCCTTTGTACATTCTGGTGTGGGTATGGAAAAAGGAATGTGCTGTGCTAAGCTAAATTGATTGTTCTACTCAGAGATGACTCGTATTTGCATTAGTTACTGATAAACTTTAGTGGGCCCCAGAAGATGGGTGGATGACGTATGAATATGTTTCTGATGATGTATAAAATACAGACAATCCCTCCACCCTTTGGAATAAACTTGCATACCTTCTCTTCTGTGTGGTCTGTGAGTTTTATTCCCCTGGATTCCAGCCAGCCGGAGCAGCACACCGCAGATGAGGGTTCGGGACTTCCCTGGCCTGGAGTGACTAACAAGAAACAGACCTTTTACACTCACTTATTGAAACATTTTTTGGACAAGCATATTGCCCAACAGCAGCAATGTGGAAGATTCTGATGCAGTGTCTGATTTGTTACTATGTAGATTATGGGATCTGCAAACTGATCAAGTGCGCCAATCTGTAGAACCTATGTAATGTATACTGCTGATGCACTTCCTAGCAGCGGCCCTAGCAGATAGTGTAATGTGTCTTGCTACAGCATTTGAATTGTGGATTTCCATGACATAGCACATCTTCTGACAATTTTTGCATTATGAGATGTGAATGGCATTTGACAGCTCTGTTTTACCCTCAGATGTCTCCTTGACATGCCACTGAAATGACAAGATGTTAAAACAATTGTGATACATCTTAGGAAGTGTTGAACTCCATGAGGCTACATCACTGTCATGATGTGGAATAGCAGGTGAGGTGTATAGTACTCTGTGATAATGTACTCATCACTAACTACTTTGATAGCAAACACTGCTGTATATATGTATGTCTATCCAGTTTCTAAGCACTACATGTTATGAGGTGTTCAAGTGGCAAAGCATGCCATAGTGTAGTACGTCTTCGTACGGGTCCACACAGACTGTGATGCAGGAAAATACCCATAAATATGTGACTTGCCACATAGCTGTGAATGTGGCCAGAGTCACCAGATGGAGATGCTCAGAATCATAGTAACATAGTAAATGACGGCAGATAAAGACCAGTATGGTCCATCTAGTCTGCCCAGTAAGATGGCAAGAACAGCTGCACCTGCCGCTCCATGCAGGCCCCCCCTCCAAGTTTTTGTTTAGGGGTGAACCCACTGCTCCGTGTAGGACACCCCTGTTTGTTGAGAAATTAGATAGTTAAGTTTATTTTTATTTTATCCTGTTGCTGTAAAGGGATCCACTGTGTATGTCCCATGCCATTTTGAATTCTGTCACTGTATTTGCCCCCACCACTTCCATCGGGAGGGCATTCCAAGCATCCACCACCCTTTCAGTGAAAAAGTATTTCCTGACATTGCCTTTCAATTTACCCCCTTGCAGCTTCATGTTACGCCCTCTAGTTTTACAGCTTCCCCATCTTTGGAAGAGGTTTGTTTGTTCATTATTTTTCTTTAAGTATTTAAAGGTCTGAATCATATCTCCTCTATCCCTTCTCTCCTCCAGAGTGTACATATTTAGATCTTCAGGTCTCTTCTCATAAGGCTTGTGACGCAGGCTCCAAATCATTTTGGTCACCTTCCTCTGTACAGTTTCCAGTCTTTTCACATTCTTTGCAAGATATGGTCTCCAAAACTGAACACATTATTCCAAGTGAGGCCTCACCAGTGGCTTGTACAGTGGCATTAGTACCTCTTCCTTTCTGCTGGTAATTCCTCTTTGTATGCAACCAAGCATCCTGTCCAAATCACATGCTCCACAGACATGTTTATGCAGAATTCTAGAATACATACAAGAATGGGTGTGGGAATACCTGGGACTTCCCCTCATGTATGTTGCTGTGTAATAGCACCAGTTGTGCAAGAACTGAGCCAGGCCACATTGTCACCTTCTGCACCATCTTGGCATAGGATATGCAGGAACATGCACCAACTGTTAGATGTCTCCTGTTGTTGTATTTATCTTTGTTTTAGGGTACATGCAAGAGTGAGAGATGCAAACTAGACAAAGAGAAGAGGCATTGCCCTTTAGAAGGGCCACTACAATCAGAGATGTAGTTTGTGAGGGAGATCTGTATATCTGTGTAAAATGCTGTATGTATCTTTATGGCGCTTATGCATCAAAACATGTGCATGTCTGGCTCAAGGCAGATATGTAAGCCATAGATGCTCTCCTCATACAAGTGCCTCAAGGTTACACCAATCATTGTGTGTTTTGTAGCACACAGGTCAACTATCTCATGCACCACAATTGCAGCTGTCATGCTAACAAAAAGGTTTGGACAAGTTCCTGGAGGAAAGGTCCATAAACCATTATTAAAAAGGGACCCGGGATATCACTGCTGGACCCAATACAAGCATTGTGGAACCTGTGTCTTTTGAGGAAACTGCTAGGTAATTATGACCTAGATTGGCCACTGTTGTAAACAGGATACTAGGCTTGATGGACCTTGGTCTGACCCAGTATGGCATATCTTATGTTCTAAAAGGTGCCCTCGCAAGTTGAACTAACAAAGAAATATGAGATCCATTAAAGACAACTGAATAAGGGAACTGTTGTGTGTATGGGATGGCCATGATGAAAGGCGAAATGATATGTAGGTCCTGACATATTGCCTCCAAGGGCACAGCTGATTTACACACATCACATGTGCAGACATAGGGTGCAGAGTATGTGTAGGCCCTGGGTACAGATCACAGTTCCCACACAAAAGGCCATTGAATGAGACATGCACATATGTAGCAAGACGACCATATTTATAACCTAGTGTAAGAAATACACACATTGCTGCATGACAGTGACCTACATGCAAAGCATGCCCTTCTGAAAAAGTCTATCATTTGGGAAGATGTCCCCATCCCCTCCTTGGCACTCTGCCTGCACTCCTGTAGTGTCAGTAGAGTTTGTCCCTGGTGTCGGTGATTGCAGCAGCCGTTCAATTGTTGCATTGAGTCAGTCAATGGCACCTGTCATGGAGGTGGACATCTCTTCAAATGCAGTTCTGACTGAGCGAAACATAAGGTCAGACAATTGTTGCAATAAGCAAACATCATGTTGTGGGAGATGGTGGTAGTGAGATTTCTGAGACATGTCAACTCATGGTTTGTGCACATGGCTGCATACTCTATAGTGACCCAGCCTCTGGGAAACAACTCCCAGTAGATGTGCCCATGTGAAGACATGACATGGCATCAACCCCATAGTGTGATCGGGGGTTCACTTCCTACTGAATGCCCAGAGATGTGTCACACATGGGGTCATATGTGATCCAAGTCAACATTCTTTCCTGGTAGTCAATGTGCTGCACATAATGATCGAATAACCCACCCTTTTCGCTCAAAGCACTAGCGCTGAAGGTTCACATTGTATGTGTTTCATGACCCAGTCAGTGTTTTGGAGGAGACATGGCTGCATCATGTCCACATTCATTCCCATCTTGCTTGGATTGATATGAAAGGATAGGCATGTTGATATGAGGGGAGCAGCAATGCACCTCTGTATTGCTAGACCCCTGTGCAGATCTACAAAATAGTTCCTCCCCCTCCTACTGAAAATTGACCTCAAGGAGAGCAAGAGGACTTGAGAATCTCTCTGAACTGCTTAAACTAATGGCATATTAATACACTGGATTTTAACTCTGTGAATCAGGAGTGGGAAGCGCATCTTGCCAAAGGTGGTCACATTAGCAGAAGATTAGAGGGTCCAGTCGTGGTGTAAAGCAGTTGAGACACAACAATAATATAGGATACAGGAGTCAAGAGCTAAGTAAGCATGAAACAGAAATGGGAGGGGTACAGTTTTCAAAGCCATTTAGCAGGTGTGGTAAACTGCAGATGAGCAATGACACAAGACTCCATAGCTACCGTAGTAGGAGGTTTAAAGAAAGAATACACTTTATTTTGAGGATAAACACCCAAGAAAACTGTCCTGGCCCTTCTTGGGCCTGCAATACACAGAGAGCTACAGACACTGTTGCTCCAAGCTTCCTCAGCTGTAACAGTTCCTTAATTAGTCTTAGGAGGGCTGGTCTGCTGGGTGAGAGAACACTTTCCCAGCGCAGACAGTTCTAAAGTAAGGAAATTAACTGGGTCTTCCCAAATATCCCTCACTCTGGGGCACAATTCAGTGACACTCTTTCAGTGCTTAGCAGTAGAGCAGCATATCCATAAAGTGAACAGCAACTTCCTATAGCACAAGAGTCCTCCAGTTGGGTAGAAGTCTAACAGCAAGGCTGAATGTACAGCAGCAAACAAACACAGCTCCTACCTTCTTCAGCACTCTCCGTACACAGATAAGTGGTCACTGCAACGTCCAGAAACCCCGAGCTCCTCTCTCTCTCTCTCCAGGCCCCTTGCTCTGGGCCACACCCTCCCCAGGCATTTTCCAGCCTTTCTTCTTAAAGCAGGGGTGTCCAAACCTGTCCTGGAGGGCCGCAATCCTGGCAGGTTTTTGGGATAGCCCTAATGAATATGCATGAGATATATATGCATTAGAGATATCCTCCCAACCTGACTGGTTTGTGGCCCTCCAGTACTGGATTGGGAGACTCCTGCCTTACACCTCTGTCATTTAAGATTGTGAGTGAGCAAGGTACAGATGTCCTAGACATCAAAAGGGTAGATAGACTTTGTCACAGTCCTCCTCGCTTCTCACCACCACCAAAATGTTGTCAATTAGAAAACTTTTTGGTGGTGGTGAGAATCGAGGAGCAATGTGACAAATTCTGTCTACCCTTTTGATGTCTAGGACATCTGTACCTTGCCCACTCACAATCTTAAATGACAGAGGTGTAAGGCAGGAGTCTCCCAATCCAGTACTGGAGGGCCACAAACCAGTCAGGTTGGGAGGCTATCTCTAATGCATATATATCTCATGCATATTCATTAGGGCTATCCCAAAAACCTGCCAGGATTGCGGCCCTCCAGGACAGGTTTGGACACCCCTGTCTTAAAGGAACAGGGGTTTACAAAGTAATATCTCACATGTGCTAAGCTAAGTTTTCCTGTGGAGGATGGGATGTTTTTCCATACACTCCATCACATACCCGCCCCCCTCAGCTCAACCCTAGATGGTTGAGCATCAGGCATCCCCGGGCCCTCCATGTGGGACAAGAAGTTTGAGTTCTGGTGTGCCTTGACAGCCCTATGTCGGACCACATACTGAAAGAGTTGTAGGCTGAGGAACCAGTGCATAATGCGACCATTCGTCTCCTTATTCTGCACGAACCACTTGAAGAGCTGATGATCCATAACCAAACGTGAAAGGGTGGCCCAGTAGGTAGAAATGGAAAGTCTCAAGAGCACACTTGACTGCGAGGGCCTCCTTCTCAATGGTGGCATAATTTTGTTCCCATTCTAATAAAAGCCACTAGATTATTCTCACCTTCTATCTCCTGGGCTAAGATAGCCCCAAGACCGATAGCTGAAGCATCCGTCTGTACCACAAATGGCTGTGTGAAATCTGAACTAACCAGGACTGGTTCAGAACACAAGGCTGCCTTCAAGCTCTGGAACGTGTCCTCCAATTCTTCTGTCCAGTTGATTTTGTCCGGGGCTTTCTTCTGGAGAAGCCAGGTCAATGGTTTAGCCATTCCTGCCATGTTCGGAATGAAAATCGGTGGTAATAGCTAATCATCCCCAAAAAGGTCTGCACATGTTTCTTCATCATAGGAGCTGGCATCTGAGAAATAGCCTCTACCTTTTTGATTTGCGGTTACACTTGGCCATTCCCCACCAAATATACCAGGTACAGGGACTTCCAGGAAAAAGTTTTTCGGTAGGCCATCAAATCGGCCTTCCTCAAACTCATCAAGATGGCTTGTATATGTGATAGGGGGGTCTTCCAGTCGCAACTGTAAGTTAGAATGTCATCCAAATAGGTGGCCGCATACCCTCCATGGGGTCTCAACAGGTGATTGACTAGGCATTGAAATGTAGCAGGAGCCCCATGCAGTCCAAAAGGGAGCACTATAAATTGAAAGAGCCCCATGGGGTGTAGAGAATGCAGTTCTCCTTGGCCCCAGGAGTTAGGGGAAATCTGCCAATACACCTTCGTTAGGTTCAGTGTTTAAATAAAACAAGCTGCTCCTAGACTTTCGATAAGATCATCCACTTTAGGCATGGGCTAAGCATCACACTTGTAAACTGTATTCACCTTCCTGAAGTTGATGCAAAACCGGATACTCCTATATGGCTTAGGCACCAGTACAATGGAGGACAACCAGTTGCTTTGGGATTCCTCTATGACTCACAATTTAAGCATGTTTTCTACTTCCTTCACCATGGCCTGTCTCCATGCTTCTGGAAGTTGGTAGGGTCACTGGCACACCATCACCGGTAACATCGTCCTCCTGGGAGCACTCATCCTTCTACTCGGATCACCCCTCGGTTTCTCTCAGTTCCTGCTGAAAGGTTCCCTCTGGTTTCTCTCTACCCTGGTAAGCCTACCATTGTTCTCTCACACCTCGTCTCCAAACCCTGTACTCCATGTTCTCGGTCCTCCTATGGCTGCTATCCCTGTGTTCTAGGGCAATCGCCCCGTTTCATCTACTCGACTATTTCGATCTCACAGCTCCTTCTACCACTCCCCTGCGAATCGCCTCCCCTGCCTGCCTGGCTCGCCCTCTGCTCACTCCCACCTCTTGTCCTCCCCCACTTCTCTTAGCTCCTCCTCCTTTCATTTTGGTCTCCTGAACTGCCGCTCTCTTCGATCCAAAACCTTGTTGCTGTCTGAGCTCATCTCCCTTGACATCCTCCTGCTCACCGAAACTTGGCTGAAAGATGGGGAAGATGCACTTTTAGCCCACTGCCTCTCCCCTAATTTCACTGGTATTTCCGTTCCCCATATTGGTCGTACTGGGGGAGGGGTGGCTGCCCTCCTCCACACTTCCATCTCGTTTACTCCCATCTCTTCTCCCTTACTACGCTATCCTGAAGCTTTGCTTCTTCAACTTCACTTTGCCTTCCCCATGCACCTACTCCTTATTTACTCTCCTCCAGCCTTACGGCCCGACCTTTGGGATTCCCTTCTTTCTTCCATCACTGACCTGTCTTTGGCTTTCCCTCATCTGCTCATTGCAGGTAACTTCAACTTGCATCTTGATCCCCCTGTCTCTACCAGAGACCACTCCTTTAACTCTCTTCTCCATGACCTGTCTCTTCTTCAACATGTTCCTTTCCCAACTCACTCATCCGGGTATACTCTTGACCTTCTTCTCTCTCCCTCAGTCCCTAACTATCTTCTTCAGTCTCTTCGTGCCTTCCCCTTACCCTGGACTGATCATTATTGCCTTACTTTTCACTGTCTCCCCTCCCCCTCTGCTCCCTCCTCTTCCTCATCATCTCCTCGACTTCCTCCCCCCCACTTCCACACCTTACACTCGCCGTTTAACTCCTCTGACCCTTCAGCAATTTCCTCCTGCATCTGACCTTCTTCCATCTGACTTTTCCCTTCTCTCTCCCTCCTCCAAAGCTTCCGCTTGGTTCTCCTCCATCTCCACTGACCTAGATCATGTAGCCCCTCTCCGTCCCCATTCCCTCTCCCGCCGGTCCTCACAACCATGGTTCCACTCTGGTCTTTATCTCCTTCGCTCACAGCTCCACCATGCTGAGCGTCTATGGCACAAAGCTCCCTCTCCCGCTGCTCTCTCATGCTTTAAGTCTGAACACACTCATTACCGATCTCACATTCACAAAGCTAAACAGAATTACTTTTCCACTGCCATCTCCTCTGCACCCAACCAGACACGTCACCTCTACTCAGTTCTCCAGTTTCTCACTTCCCTTCGGTCCAGCTCCGCTCCTTCTGCCCCTTTTTCCTCTCCCTCTCCCTCTCAGTTGGCAACTTACTTCAGCACTAAGATACTTGACCTCAGGCAATCCCTGTCCCACTGTCCTCCCCCTATTTCTGATCCTCCTCCCTGCTCCCCTCCTCCCACTTCCCAACTGTCCCACGTCTGGCATTCATTTCATTCAATCACTTCTTCCGAACTCATTGCAACATTCTCCTCCTCCAAGAAAATATTTTGCACCCTGGATCCCATTCCCTCCTCCTGGTTGCTCACCCCCTCCTTAGCTCTCATTCCACCTGCTCTTGCTATAATCAACTCTAGTCTTTCCACGGGTGTTTTTCCTCAATCCTGGAAACACGCTCTGGTTCGTCCCATTCTTAAAAAGCCCTCACTCGACCCCGTGATCCCTGCCCACTATCGCCCAGTCTCCAACCTCCCTTTCCTCTCTAAAATCCTGGAAAAGGTTGTATTCTCTCAATTATCTTCTTATCTTGAATCTACTCACTTCCTCCACCCCCGCCAGTCCGGTTTACGGTCTGACCAGAGTGTTGAAACGGTTCTCTTGGGTTTTTTGAACAAACTCCACACAGCTCACGACCACAGTGATCTCTCGGTGGCGGTCTCTTTGGATCTTTCTGCCGCCTTTGATCTCGTCGACCACTCCCTTCTTCTGGCCCGCCTACGGGAGGCGGGTCTTTGCAGCACAGTTCTTCACTGGTTCCACTCCTTTCTCTCCTCCAGATCTTACTCCGTTCTTTCCTCATCTACCCCTCAATCTTCCTCTGAGCCTTTTCCCCTTCCCTGTGGTGTCCCTCAAGGCTCAGTATTGGCCCCCCTTCTCTTCAACATCTTCCTCACACCTCTTGCTTTACTGGTTCAACAACACGGGATCTCTGCTTTCTATTATGCTGACGACCTTGTTCTCCTGCATCATACCTGCCCCATCCATCCTGATCTCTCCCCTCTTTCCTGCCTCACAGCTGTTGCCGACTGGCTCACCACCCACTGTTTGCACCTTAACCTCACAAAAACTCTCGCCATCTGGTTCTCTCGTGGTAGTATTCCTCCCCAGGTGTCCCCTTCCTTCTCTGGTTCTCTCATCCCCCTAGTCTCCTCATTTTGCTACTTGGGCATCTTCTTTGACTCTAACCTATCTTTTCGTGATCACATCTCTCACGTTTCCAAAACTTCATTTTTCTTCCTCCATCAAATTTGCGCTATCCGGCCCTTCCTTACCGCACAGGCACTTACTACCCTTCTCCTATCCCTGGTTATGTCCTGTATCGACTTCTGTAATTCTGTTCTAGCTGGTCTCCCCTCTACTGCATTCAACGGTTTCAAAAAACTGCCGCCCGACTCATTTTCCATTCCTCTCCACGCGATCACATCACACCCCATCTTATTCATCTTCACTGGCTTCCTGTCAAATTCCGCATCCACTTCAAAATCCTTGTACTTGTCCATCGCGTTCTCTACACCCATTCCCCCCAGTATTTGGCTGATCTCATTCACTTCCATACCCCTGCGCGCTCCTTACGATCTTTGCATCTCAATTGTCTACATCTCCCTTCCCCCTCATGTGCTCACCTCCAGTCCACACGCTCCTCTGCTTTCTTTTTCATTGGTCTCGCCCTCTGGAACTCCCTACCCTCCTCTATCCACCTTGAACAACAACATACCACCTTCAAGAACAGTCTCAAAACCCACCTCTTTGCCCTTGCCTTTGACCTCCCTGACCCCTCTGTGTAATCTTACTCTCCCTCTCCCCACTTCTCTCTCCTCCCCTCTGTCTCATTGTATGATTCTACTGGTTTGCTTTCCTATCCACTATTGTAACTTCCTTTCCTCTTTTCTGCCACTTGGTTTTCTGTATATGTTATGTAAACCGCTTTGATGTAATTGTTTAGCGTATATAAAGTTAATAAACAAACATAAACATCACCCCAGGATCTGTGACAATGTCATGGTAGGCAAGATGGGTATGCCCTGGAACATTGGAGAACACATCCCTATTCTGTTGAACTAGATGTTCTAGATCCATTTTTCTGGGCATTTGACAGGTGTTCCCCGAATGGCACCTGATCCGGGTCAGAAGGCAGTTGTACCTCAGGCCCAAACTCCTCTCCTTGGAGCATCACAGCCAGTTCAGGAGTCTACTTCTTCAGCAGATGCACATTGTAGACCAGGTTTTTGCCTTTCATCTGGCTGTGACAGGTTCCATCTGTTCGACCACCTCATAGGGCCCTGCCATTTGTAAAAAAAGCTTATTCTCTGATGAGGGGAGTAGGACTAGGATGCAGTCACCTGGTTGGAAAGTCCACTGTACTGCCTTTCGATTATAGGCATGGGCCTGGACCCCCTGAGCTTTCTCCAGGTGTTCTTGCCATTTCTCCTGCTTTCTTTAGGTGCTCCCACATGCGAAGTACATAGTCTACTATATTCTGGCCATGGCTAGGTTCTTCTTCCCAGGTCTCTCGAAGTATCTGTATGACTACCCGGGACTGTCGCCCATACAGCAACTTAAAAGAGGAAAAAACGGTTGAACTTGAAGTACTTCTCTGATGGTGAATAAAAGTTAGGGGAGTAGTAGATCCCAGCTCTTCCCTTCTTTGTTCACAAAATTTCTTTAGCATCTGTTTCCATGTTTTGTTAAAACGTTCAACTAGTCCATTGGTTTGTGGGTGATACACAGATGTCCACAAGGTCTTGATCCGTGAGAATTTCCGCAGGTATCCCCACCCAAGAAAAAAATTCTCAAATCGCATTGGCCAACGTTGTGGTCTTAGTATTCCATACGGCTATCGTGTTCAGATATTGGGTGGCATAGTCAATCACCACCAGGATATATTTGTTGCCACAGGGTGTGCGCTCTAATGGACCCACCAAATCCATCTCAATCCTTTCAAATGGGGTCTCGACAACAGGCATTGGCATTAGAGGGGCAAGTCTGACCTTGGCCAGACAATGCAAATGGCAGGTGGGGCAGGACTGGCAAAAAAGCTGTACATGTTTATGGAGCCCTGGCCAGTAAAACTGGGTTAAAATGAGCTCTTGTGGTTTCTCTACCCCCAGGTGCCTACCGAACCGATGATTATGGGAGACTACCAACTGTTCTACCTCTTCTCCCTCTGTCACTCCCCTGACAACCCTATACAATAAATCTTGTGGCACTAAAAAATAGGGAAAGCTTCTCCAAGAAAGGTCTAGGTTACCTACCGGGTCCCCCTCTACCTCGTAAACCTGCTCCCAGGTATTCCTAAGGGTATTGTTCTCCCTTTGGGCCCTTTTAAACTGGACTGGACACTTTTTTCCATCCCACTCAGGTAAACTGTCCTCGGACTCAGGTTTCCCCAGCTGGGGGTGGGCTGCTCTTGAGTTTCGTCCATGGATCTGTCAGGGGACTGTTCCATCCTAGAACCACCCTCCATAGCTGTCCCCAGGCTCTGGTTACAACAGGCCTTCACCCATCGCTGTGTGTGGGACTTGGGAATATTGGGGTCCTCTACAAACAAGACCGGGTCTTTTAAAGGAAAGAGTTCTGGAAAATCCTCTTCAGCCCCCTTGTCTGGGTTGCTGTTTCTCTGGTACCAGATGTCTTTAAAATTTGGGAACATCTCAGCCTATAATCACTGGGTAAGTCAGCCAGGGTATTACCGCCACCTCAAAAGTCTCCCTTCCCCTGAGGGGTTTATAATTCATCTTGCACCTTTGGATATGATTATTATTCTCCATGGATCGAAACTAAGGTCATGAGCTTCTCATAATTAATCTGATACTTGTTGTGGTGGCCCACCTAATGAGAGTCCTCATGCTTCCCGAGTCCACCAGGGCTTTCAGACCAGTGCCTCCAGCTCTACGGGTATCACAAACATCTCTCCCCCCCCCCCCTACTAAGGACGCTTCCAGAAAACCACACTTGTGGGAAGATATTACCTTTATATACATGGGGCACTCACAGGCATAGTAGCCTCTGCCCCCACACTTGAAGCAAGCCAAATAGCCACATATGGACCCTCGGGAGGTTGGGGATTGTGGAGGTCTTCGGGCAGAAGCCCTCAAAAGGTGCAAGTTTTCCTCCCTGGCCCCCTTGGGCTACAGCTGGCCTTGCTACCTTCGCCTTGGGTACCTCCGTTATAGGCTGAGCTTAATAAAACCCTTCTGCAATTTCCAGAGTACTTTCCAGGGTCAATTTAGAGAAATGGTGCACCCACTGTCTCATTGGGGAAGTCAAGCCCTCTAGAAACTGTTCCATCAAAACAATCTTGGCCACTTCCACTCCAATATTCACCTTGGGTTGCAGTCATATCCAGGAAGTCTTTCAATCGATAGAAGAAACACCGGGGGGGGGGGGGAGGGGGTTCCTTCTGTCCCAAAACTCCTCCTCTGAACTGTTGCCGGTAGGTCTTTGGCATACACATAGCTCGCTTCAAGATAGCGGTCTTGACTGCTGCATAGCCGGCCCCTTCATCAGGGTTAGCCTCCTGGAAACATAGAAACATAGAAATATGATGACAGAAAAAGACCACATGGCCTATCTAGTCTGTCCTTCCATATCAACAACTAAAACAGTCCCCTTTTTACCTTTAGAGATCCTCTGTGTTTGTCCCATGCTTTTTTGAATTCAGTTACTGTCCTCATCTCTACCACCTCCACTGGGAGACTATTCCACAGATCCACCACTCTTCCCATAAAGAAATATTTCCGCATATCACTCCTGAATCTATCTCCCTTCACCCTCATCCCATATCCCCTCGTAGCAGAACTTGCTTTCAATTGAAAGAGGCTCTCTCCCTGAACATTTATGCCACGGAGGTATTTAAACATCTGAATCATATCACCTCTATCCCTCCTTTCCTCTAAGATGTACATATTAAAATCCTTCAGTCTGTCCTCATATGCTTTATAATGAAGACCACTAATCATTTTAGTAGCCACCCTCTGCACCAACTCCATCCTATTCACATCCTTTTGAAGGTGCGGTCTCCAGAATTGCACACTACACTCCAAATGAGGTCACACCAAAGACTTATACAGAGGCATTATCACCTCCTTTTTTCTGCTACCCATTCCTCTCTGTATGCACCCAAGCATCCTTCTAGCTTTTGCCATCACCTTTTCTACCTGTTTAGCTACTTTAAGATCATCAGACACAACCACGCCTAGGTCCCGCTCTTCTTTAGTGGACAAAATTACTTCACCCCCTATACTATATTACTCCGTTGGATTGCTGCAGCCCAAATGCATAACCTTACATTTTTTAACCTTAAATCCCAGCTGCCAAATTCTAGACCATTCTTCAAACTTAGCTAGATCCCTCCTCATGTTATCTACACCTTCCTGGGTGTCTACTGTATTGCAGATTTTGGTATCATCCGCAAAGAGGCAAACCTTACCCAACAGCCCTTCCGCTATATCACTAAGAGAGATGTTAAAAAGAATCGAACCAAGGACAGATCCCTGGGGCACATCACTGGTAACATCCTTCTCCTCAAAGTGAGTTCCATTTACTTGTACTCTTTCTCGCCTCCCACCCAACCAATTTCTAACCCAAGCAGTAACTTTAGGGTCCATCCCTAGGGTGCTCAGTTTGTTTATAAGTCGCCTGTGAGGAAAAGTGTCAAAGGCTTTACTGAAATCTAAATACACCACATGTAGGGCTCTCCCTCGGTCCAACTCCCCGGTCAAAGAAATCAATCAGATTTGTCTGACAAGACCTGCCTCTGGTGAATCCATGCTGCCTCGGATCCTGTAATCTGCTGGACTCCAGAAACCTCACTATTTTCTATTTCAGCAGCATTTCCAATAATTTACTCACCACCGAAGTTAAACTAACTGGCCTATAGTTTTCAACCACATCCTTACTTCCCGCTTTTGTGTAAAGGCACCTCAACGAGTCATTGAAAAGGTCAGTCAGTGGAGCTGCTAGAACGTCCCCAAGTTCCCTCAGTATTCGAGGGTGTATCCCATCTGGTCCCATCGCTTTGTCTACTTTAAGTTGAGCTAGTGTCTCACGAACACAGTCTTCTGAAAATTGTTCAAGGTGTCCCTCGCTTCTGTTCCTGTTTGTGGGTGTTTTATGAGGTCCTGCTCCTGGTTCTTTATCTATGAACACAGAACAGAAATATTTGTTAAGCAATTCCGCTTTATCCTTATAAGCTTCTACATATTCCTCCCCTGCACTCTTGAGTCTGACAATACCACTTTTGCCCTTCCTCTTCTCACAAATATATCTGAAAAATGTCTTTTCCCCCCATTTTATTGCATTGACTATTTCCTCCTCCTTTTGAATCTTTGCCTTCCTGACTACTTTGCTAGCTTCTCTAAGGGGTCTGTTTACTAAACATTCCTAACGTGCGGGGCCGTGCTAGTGTGCCTGTGCCATATAAGGAGTGGGCGGTTCAGGCAGAAAATAGAAAAAAAACGGTAGTAAGCAACCGGATGTGTGTGCGTCGCGCTAATGTGCGGGGGTCGACATTAGCGCGTGAAAGGCAAAGTGGCACGCTGCTGAGTATACAAAACAACAGAGCCGTGGTACAACGGTGAAGACCCTGACCAATGGTGCAGGGGCCATGGGTTCAATCCCCCAGTGTGCGCAACGACAAAGGTCAGCTGAGGCCGTAATTGTATTGATTAACATTGTTTTAGGAGGCAAATTAATTTGGAACGGCATAAGGCGGCGCACAGTTATTTTTGGGCGGCAGAAGGCGGCGCACAGTTATTTTTGGGCAGCAGAAGGCGGCGCACTGGTCCCCTTGGGCGGCAGAAGGGCGACGGCGCTGATAGGCACAAGGCGGCTCGCTGATGCACAAGCACAGGAACAGAGCCACAGCACAATGGTTACAACCTGACCAATGGTGCAGGGATCAGGGGTTCAACACCTCACCATGCCCATTGAAAAATGCCTGCTGAGCCAGTATGTATTATGCTGTCGGAGGCTGTATATTTTTATTTTGTTCTCACTACTAGCAAACACACTCTCCCAGAATGTTATCATACGGCGGACCATAAGGCACATGTTACAGTGCACTTTTCGCCAAGGCACCATTGAATGACCACTTTAGGGCAGCATGTATGTTGCGACACAGGATAATGTATAGTGCACCCTATAGGGATGGCAAACCATAAGGTGGCCTACAGGGCGCCCTATGAAGCCCCCTCAGAGGCACCTAATTGGTATAGTAAATCTAAGTTTTTCCAAATATCAGATGCCTGTCTTCCTCTGTCTTATGATCTCTTTTAATTTCATGAAGGGCCATCCATCTTTTTCTGCTTCAACTTTTGTCAGCTACTTCTTTCGAAACACCATAGCGGTCTCTCTTTTCCTTTTAACCTTTATTTACCATTTTAAGAATAAGGTTGGTACTGCCCTTAAAATATTCCCCTTTCAGTTTTGGCCCCCACTGTTTTTTCTAAGTCCCCCAGCTTTTTTCCCATCCCACTAACGACTCTCCCTGAGGGGTATTGGCCCATCTTCGCAAATTTAGTCTTACTAAAGTCTAAGATCCTCAACTTTATGAATGGATTCTAAACAGCCCTACGTCCTAATACTGACGTGAACCACATCATCATGGTGATCAACTGGATGCAAAATGACTCCCACTACAATATCAGACAACACTTTCACCATTTTTTTTGGGGTAAGCACCAAGTCCATTCTGGCCCCTTCACGTGTGGGTTCTGTTACCAATTGTGCCTGAAATAGGTCTCCCTGTAGAGAATCCAGGATTCCTTACTTCTAGATCGATACTAACAGCAGGAATGTGCCACATCACCCATCTGGCATATTGAAATCTCCAATCAGTAGCACTTTCTCCTTTCCTAGCAATGCTGCATATGTCTTCAATTAACTCTCTGTCCACCTCTTCCTCTTGTGAGGGAGGTCCTGTATATCCACACCAATGCAAATAGATTTCTCTTTCCCTCTTTCTAGTTTTAAACCCCACCAATGCCTCCTCTCTCCCTTTTTAAAGCTCTGTAATTCCAAAGCTTTAATAGTAAGTTTTTATATATAGTGCCACTGTCCATCCTCCCATCTTCTTCCTCCCCTGTCCTTTCTGAATAAAGGATAGCCAGGTATAGGTTTACATCCCAATCATGGTTTTCTGTGAACCATCGTTTCTTGTAACTGCCAATAAATCCAAGTCAGCCAATTCCCACCACACGCGTCATACTTCAGGGATCTTATTTCCCATGCTACGGGCATTTTATTACACACTGCCTTTACATATGTTTACTCCTGTTACGCCATTTGCCATCAAGTTATTTAATGCAGCACCCTACCTGGGGGCTTTTAACCTACCTGGGGGCTTTCTTCACGACCCATCCCCAACGAATCTAGTTTAAAGCCCTCCTTCAGTAGATTAGCCAAGTTCTAAAACGCTGAAGCTGCATCAGCCTTTCTTGAACAGATGGATGCCATCTCTGCTCTGCCAATCTTTGGAACAGCATTTCCCATGGGTCTAGGACCCAAAATGCTCTGATGACAACCATCCAAGCAGCACATAACCTTCATCTCCAGGATTGCGAGCCTCTCTGCCTTGGCCTTTACCCTCAACAGGGAGGATTTTGAAGACAACAACACCTGTGCACCCTAACTGCTTCACACTCTGTCCCAGTAGCCCTGGAAGGTCACTTTTGATATGTTCTGGAGGTATACCTGGCAGTATCATTTGTTCCCACATGGATTAGCAACATTGGGTAATAGTCCGTGAGCTTGATGAGTTTCAAGAAACTCTCCCGTAACATCTTGGATTTTTGCACCAGGCAGACAGCATTACCTACTCTGGGAAATCCAAGGTCTGGTAGGCTGATGGCCACCTCAGTACCCCTCAGAAGAGAGTCCTCAACCACCACTACCCTTCGTTTCCTTGTGGTCAACTGATTCTGCGCAACTTTGGCGGGGTACTTGAGCTGCTGGTTCCTCCCTTTTCCAGGGATGCCTTTCTACCTCCTCCATTTCCAGGGCTGCATAATGGTTCTTCAATTCAAGGGCTGGATAAGTTGGATTGGTGATTTGCAGGCCTCTGGTGACTGTGTGTCCAAACCCTCGACATCCTGTTTGATACCCATCTTCCTCTCCTTATTCTGGAGAGCTTGGTTGCTGCAAGAAGCATCTCATAAATGTACTTCTCACTGTCTTGAATGCTCCTCAGCCTCGCCATCCTCCTCTCTGAGTTCCTCCCACTTGTTTCCTCAGAGCTTCAGCATGCAGGCATCCTGCACATGGAACTGGTCCTATCAACTAGGGCATTAGGAAATCTGTTCTGGACAGAGGCAGAAGCTTGTAACGGAGGCCAACCGCTTTTAGTGGATAGGAGTTATTTTCCCAGCCATTGTTCTGTCGTGGAGCTTAGGTATCTGTTAAAGCAAAAGAGAGAGATCTACCAAGTACCAAGTACCAAGGTGGACTTGACTGCTTCCAGTCAGCAAGTTTCTCAGATATGTAGTCCAACATTGTCTCCAGCCACCCAGCCAGTCGAGCTGTACCACATCAAAATTTACTAGGAAAGTGATCTGGGTCCTTGCCCTCCACCATTTTAGGCAGAGGCTGGGCACTGGAGGGTGGGGCGCTGTCCCTTGAAGAGCACATGGAAAGACTGTAGCCTAGCAAACTTTGCTGCATTTCCACTGACTTCTGTTAGAACTTGTTGCTTAACTGTGGCCCTTGGACTTGCAAAATGTCCTAAAGCAGCTGTTGCTGCTGTAGCGGCTACAGTTGCTGCTGTCCTTCCACTGGTCGCTCCTGCAGCTGCTGCAGTACAACGGGGTGGCTCAAGGCAATCTGCTGGCCTGATACATAGAGATAAGATGCCCCCCCCCCCCCGGGAAGCAGGAGGTGGGTGTCTGTTCCTCAAAACTCGTCAGCGACTGAACCAAAACCAAAAAGCTGATTAGATAATGTGGAGGAAATGACAAGATGTTTGCACACCAAGGAACTAAAAGAAGAGGCAACACCAATTATAATTTCATTTTAATGGTTGTTCTTATAAACGCATTATGGTTCTTGATTTTTTTTCTTTTTGGACTATATTTTGCATCCACAGACAACCGCTCTCCCATCAACAATGAGTGCAGAGCAGAACCACAGGTATTCACCCATGGAACTCAATAATTTAAAAAACAAAAGAGGAAAAAAAATCTCTGATTTAAGAACTATCTCACTAACAAATGTTCTCAAGTACCAGGCATAGTGTTGGTGTGAACTAATACAAACACCTTACAACAAAGTCACTGAGGGGATCTGTAGAGCAAACTTACTATACCATTAACCATCTCAACTGTCCAAAACTCCACATACCAGGAGCCTACCCCAAAAATCATAACTGTAAATACTGCAGCAGGCCCTGTAACATTCACACACGAATTTGAAAAGCTGAACAATTCAGATAGCCTTACTTAACAGAACAGATCACCCTGGGTGTAAAAAGCTCCAATGTTAACAGAACATGTTAGGGACTTGTTTACAAAGCCGCGGTAGCGGTTCGCGATAGTTATTGGAGCCCGGCCCCCATGGCTACCGATAATGAGCCATCCGCGCCGTGGCTCCGATAACGATCGTAGAAACCGCTGACCGCGGCTTTGTAAACAGGCCCCTTAGCCTTGGCCACAAACTCAGATCCTCACCAAAGTACAGAATAAGTGACCATAACCCTAATAACAAACAAATAGATAAAAATTAAACTGAAAACCGCAAAAAGTCAGATTCTGAATACGATGCAATACCAGACGAAATAGCAAATCAAAGAATGCCATTTCCCTGTACTTTATAACTTATGAAGATTGTTCGTTAAATTGAAACTGTCGTGGTGCTAAAATTCCTCTCTTCTACGCTTTATTGTCTGACTATTTTATTCTTGATCAATGCTTGTCCCAATCTGAGGTTTCCTGCTTTCCTCCACCTCCTAATGCCTCCCCCGCCTCACCAGGGCCGGATTTTTACCCATACGCCATGTACGCCAGGCGGTTAAAGGCTCCCCACAGCCGGCAGGGGCCCACAAAAAAGAACCAGGTTGTTTTTTTTTGTTAAACACACACAATTAAAAAAAAAACCTGGTGGCTGCACGCCGAGTGGGCCCCCTAGTGCTGACTCGGGGGCCCCGTCTACAAGCTGAAGCCGTCGTCGTCGGGTCGGGTCTGTCCCTCCCTCCCTCCCTCGCCTGCAGGATGCGAGAGAGACGCGAAGATAGAGCGTCTCCTTCCGCGTCTGTGTTAAGACCCCGCAGGGGGAAATCCCATCAGCCCCCTGACGGGATTAACACACGACGAGAGGAGACGCTCTCTTTGCCTTCGCGTCTCCATGCAGCCTGCAGCGAGGGAGGGAGGAGAGGGGATAGAGACCCGACCCGACCCGACGGGACGGCTGTCATCTTGTAGACGGGGCCCCCGCGCGCAAGGGGCCCCGTGGCGGTCAGCAGAGGGGGCCCCGTGGCGGCAGCACCAGGTTTTTTTTTAAAATTAAATTTTACTTTGGGGGGGGGGGGTAGGACTGGTCATGGGCTATGGGGGGGGGGTAGGACTGGTAATGGGCTATTGGGGGGCTGGGGGTTGGTAATGGGCTATGGGGGTGGGGGGACTGGTAATGGGCTATTGGGGTGGCTGGGGCTTGGAAATGGGCTTGGGCTGGGCTGGGCTGGCCTGGGGGGGGGGTTAAGGCTAGAGGTGGGCTGATGACTGGGGTTAGACCTGGTAATGGACTGTGGGCTGTTTGGGGGGGCTTAGTAGGAACTGGCCAATGGGCCTTTGGGGGGGCGTCTAAGGACTGGTAATGGGCTGTGGGCGTGATGGGGGCTGTCTGGTAATGGGCTATGGGGGGGGGCTAGGCCTGGAAAGGGTCTGGGGGGGTTAAGACTGGAGGTGGTGGGGCCTGATGGGGTTAGGGACTGTAATGGGCTGTTGGGGGGGGTGAGGAACTGGGAATGGACTGGGGGGGGTTAAGACTGGTACTGGGCTGTGGGCTGATGGGGGTTGTCTGGTTAATGGGCTAGGGGGGGGCTCAGGACTGGAAACTGGGCTGGGGGTTTAAAACTGGAGGTGGGATGATGGGGTTAGGACTGGTAAATGGGCTGTGGGCTTGATGGGGGGGGGTAGGGACTGGCAATGGGCGTATGGGGGGCTGACTGGACATGGGGTTGATGGGGTTAGGCCCCCACTGTGGAAAAGTGGGCTGATGGGGGGTTAGGACTGGTAATGGGTTATAGGGGGGGCTTTAACTGAAAATGGGGTGATGGGGGTTAAGGACTGTAAGTGGGGTGAGGGGGGGGCTAGGACTGGTATGGGGGGGGGGGGTTGCTAGGACTGGAAATGGGCGGATGGATGGCTAGGACTGGAAAGGGGCTGATGCAGGGACGCGAAGGGAATGGATGCTGGGGGAGGCTGGAACTAGAAGGGAGCGGAGGTTGGTGTGAGGATTAGAATGGGATGGGGCTGGAAGAGGTAAAATGGAGAAGGGAAAAATATTTTGTGTGGGAAGGGATAAAAAATCTACAATTTGGCGGCGGGTATTGGGAGAGTAAGTGGGGATTGAGGATGGAGGGGGTAAAAATTGAGTGGATTGAAATAGGAATGAGGAACGAGCAAAAGGGAGAAGATTAGTATGTTAAAGAAGATGTAGAGAGAGAAATGGAAAAAAATCTAGAAGAGAGAAGAAAGGACAAATGGACAGCAGGACGATGGAGAGTTTCAGACAGAAGACACGAAGAAAACCAGAATGAAAAGTGGCTGGGAGCAATTGCAGCTGAAAAAAAATGGCGCAAACAAGGTAAGAAGAATATCTCTTTATTTTGAATTTATTAATTGGAATATGTCAGCTCTGGTAAAATTGTGCATCATTAAACAATCTGCGCTTTGTTTAGTACAAGAGTACAAAATTAATGTATAGTTTTAATTTCTTACAGTGTTTGTACATTCCAAGTTTGGCTTTTGGGATTCCCAGTTTAATTAATTATTGTCTTCCTATTTCTAAATTGTGATTACTTGTTTGGTGATGGTCTATGTTTCTAGCATGTGTAACTGAGCTGAGGTGGTTTTCTGTTTTATATAATTCCTATTGACATTGCCACTTGTTTCTCTTTCCCCAGTAGGTCATGTATTGTTGTTTCTCTGAAAATGTTATTGGTTTAATATTTGCAGTGTT